>JAZGTJ010002643.1:17105-40769 GCA_036877575.1 Botia almorhae
ATTTTGTCATGGAAAAGAAATATGGATCGATCACGAGATTATGGCCTATATATAAACTCTATTCACTTTATTCAACTGTATATGCTGTATATATATGAAATATCAGAAATATATGAAATATCAATGCTAACTATATAGTTAGTATTGTAAAACATCTTTTGTGCCGACACGGTTTTGCCATTATAGAAACATTACACATGAAAAGGGTAGAAATCATTGTGGCTGTTTGTTTTACATAGTTTTTATTGCCCTTACAAAACTGCACTATGTCAGTAGTATGGTAAAGTCATAATATTAAATAGTAACGCCATTTATATCATATTATTAATTGATTACCATATTATTTTACCATAGTAATGGTAAAATAATTGTAGTAATAGTAATTACATGGTACTACCATGGTAAATGATCAAAAACCATGGTGGTATGATGATACTTTCTGGTGGCTTTTTGTTACTGTGGGAATTCTGAGAGCTTTTGAATTCAAGTCCCTGTTTTTCCCAATGTGGGAGGGAAAATGATCCAGGTGTTCCATCATTTCCTGTGTTTTAGTGTGTTGTTTCAAAGGCTTGGGGGGGTTTGGGTGTGTTATTAGAATGGAAAAATGCAGTAAACCTGTCATGAGCTCATCATTTATGGCTTGCTCTCTTCTTTCCACTGAAGTGATGTCAGATAAATAAGTTCACGCCAGAAATACCCCACAATCATGGCTCTATTATTAAGATTGATATTATTATCACACTTTCTGTTGTATGCAACTTTTTATTCTCCGTAGCACTGAATGGAAGAGATCTTTGACCGGAGATATAGAATAGACATAGAAGAGCATCAACATAGTCCTGTAAAATGGCTTTACAGTTCCCTGTGACGTAAAATCACAAGGGAATACCAGAGAGATAAGACACACTCCCAAAACTGAAAATGAAATAAAAATGAAATAAAAAACCAGCCACGTGTTTGTGTTACAGAGATGAAGGACTATGCTGTTAAAAACAACTGTCTGATTTGACTCATTTTCTCTTTGATGCTTTGTGATACACCTCACGCATTAGTCCATGAGCATAAACATCAAAATATCTCACCAGTGAAAAAGAATAAGGAAATTATTCAATTTGTGACAAAGCCATTTACGGTATGTGTGTGGGGAAAACTGTATCTAAATTCTGAAGGTAAATGTTTTTTTTCTATTAAAACCTTTTGTTGGATGTAAGACCTCCGGTCGTGACTTTAGCAGGTGTGATCGTGAAGGTTGCGGTAAAACAAATGCTTGAATGCTCTGCTGGTGTTGTGGTGCATAGATACAGACTCTGTCTTTCTTCGATTGTCTTTTCTGCATTGCTTTATTCATTCATGGCGCTGGGTTTATTCAAAAGTGTTGAATCTGAATGCATTCCAACATACAAGCTTCTCTCCTCACGCGTGACTGAGCAGAATGCACAACAGAGGGGTCAGACTCCGAGTGGCCTGTGTACATGTGATTAATGGTCTATATCTGTTTAAATATTCAAAGGAGGATAATAAGTCCTTAAAGCAGCTGAGAAGAGGCTCTGAGTAAGATTCAAGCTTTAGTGATGGAATAAATTGGGGAGGTTGTAGGACTGCCTTCTAATTCTGTCTTCTCAAATGCATGGACATACACTGGTAGGCTGGTCTGATAGTTAGAAATCCAATATGGCAGGTCTTTCTCCAGGGCTGTGGTCATGTGAATGATGATTAACACTTGGACATAACTCTCTGACATACTGGTTTTCCCAGTGAACTGGCTGCAGTACTGATTTCTGCTGGGACAGGGAAGGGTCAAGCTAACTGCTATCAAGAAGCAGGAATTGAATAGGAAGGCTTTAGTGATATGGGTTTTTGTCGTGGTAATACACCTGTTAGTGCTATGTAGCCTGGATCGGGCTCCTCAACTAAGTTTTTTTTAGACACCTAAATGTACATTTTACTCCTTTTATTTTATGCAAATATTTGTATCATCATGCTGGAAATTCCATGCTCAGCAATGTGGTATGTTTTATGAGGGTCTGTTTAGCTGATACTCAGTTGCAGATGCGTGGAACAGCATGAACTTGTGTCATATGTATCATTGTGAAAAAGAAACCCTGTTTACAGGCTCTTTACAGACTTTCAACTATTCTTACATATATTTGAGGATTTTAAAAGAACAAAACCTCCAGAAGAGTGTAAATACTGATGTCCCCAGAAGTTAAAATGCATTTCACAGTGCATTTTTCACAGACAATTTAATTGACAGTGCATTCAAGCTGTGTCCTATCAGCCTGCATGGTTTCTGAGAATCAAACCCATGACCTCGGTGTTGCAAGCACCGTGCTCTGTCAGCTAAAGTACATTTGTGACCATTACTCTATTTGATTTAGCGATCTGTAAAATCCTCAATAATCTCAATAGATCAACCAATGGAGTTTTTTTTGTCCCAGCGATTATTTTTGTTGTTCCTTTTATTGCAACCATCAAAGCAGAAATGACACACCTTTAACCTCTATGGACCACTGTATATCCTCATTCTGAAGAAACCTGAAAAGAAAAGGTGAGATAAACTTTGTTTTTTGGAGATTGTGACCTTGTGTACTTGCAAAATGTCACACTGTTCCTGGCACATCAAAATACTGAACATTCTGTGCAAGCTGGCACACGGTACAGGAAGAACCACATTTTCCCTTAAACTTCAGAGAAAAAGAAAGCATTTAGTCTCTAATAAAATTACAGTTGAGGAGAAAAGCAGAGAGCGTGTGCTTTTGTTTTGAGGAAAATCCTCTTACTGTGGCAGTGATGTCAGGAGTGTTGTTCCACAGTGCCTCTATAGTAACTCTGTGTGTGGTCCACTCCAGGCGTTCATTAAAACCTATTTTTTAATCTCATTTCAGTGGTCACAACAAGGTCAGAAAAAGTTTGTCATGCTGCTGTAATAACTTGCAATGCTAACATAATATGTAAGGCTAGAGGTATAAAATACAGTGTGACATCTTCAGTTGTTGCTCTAAACTAATTTGTAAAAATGCTGCCTTGAATTTGTAGCAACAGGACGCTAATGGTTTTTAATCACTAAAGACATTAATATAAACATATTTTTGACATACTGTAAAAAGTATTGTAAAAAGTGCTGCAAACTTTGATCAAAGATGTGTAATAAAGTTGCTAATATTAAGCAGATCTTTCAGATCTTTATTAATGTTTTAAGGAGGAGTATGTTATCATATTGGTTTAAATATTTGGAAGTCAATTGTGTATAATGTTAAATGTATTTGTGTACATACAAGTATTTAGGTGGCACATATTTAGAGTGGTGGCAGGTGACCCAAAAACTAGTTCTTGGTTGCTGATGCATTTGTAGCCACTATCAGGTAAACACACAGTGCAGCCATGAGAAACATTCACTGCATTGCCATCAGCAGTGATCTCTTGGGTGCCAAGTGCACTGTGGGGTGCCATCAAAACATGTTGTGTAATGGGGCATAAAATTGATTATCACTCTGTGTGAGCAGTCAATGGTTCCCATGTAAATATATCAGCTCATATTAAGATTGTTTTGACTTAGAAAACAGATGATTCTTACAGTACATTCTTTTACACAGCCAAATAACACAAACCACATGAACTGCCTGACCTCGCTCTTCCCACACATTACCAATCTCTTTAAAGTTACATTTTAAATCGATATATAACACAAAATGAAGATCACTGAAGTGTTAAAACTTAATTACAACATACCAAAGCAGCCCATTTATCTTGACCATACATCATCCCCCACTGAGACACATTAAGAGAACAGATTACAACTTTTATTTTGACAGGCCATAGTTAACTCACATTCCTGTCCCTCTCTCCAGTTATAAGCCATCTACTGCAGGTCTGGTTTACATGGATGCTTAGTTATCTTTTGACTGATTAGATCTGAGGATGAGGATCTAGATCATCTAAATAAGTAGTTGTTAAGTTTTGGATGCTGAAAAGATGTTTTCGTGTCTGACTTGCCTATTGAAAGTAGTTATAGTTCGTTAAGAAACTTTCTTTGCAGTTGTGATCTCCATCTCTTTTTTTGGGTCTTGGTTTAGTTAGTTTGTTCTTGACATGAACTTGTTTACTCTAATAGTATTTTTCTATTTTGAAACACTCTTCAAAATAAAACTGCAGCAGCTTTGTGATATTTTGTGACAAAACTTTCTACTTGTATGAGACAAAACATTAGCGAGAAATTGCACTCCAGGATTCACTCTCATTACTGAGGGAGATTATGGATATTATAATTAACAATTACATAGCAACAGGCTTTGGTGGGCAAGATATTCCACTTTTCATTATCCCACAAGCAGCACTCTGACTAATCCCTTTGAATTCTGTGAGACTAGCGTAGGAGTTTGCATATCCACCTTTGAAGTTTGTTAAAAGTGCACTCAATCAACCACAGGGCCAAAATCTGAGCACCGGAACAATCTATGACAGCGGGGGGAAATTCTTTCATACTCAGAATATCAATTGGTAGCATTTTTGTATGTTTATTTTAATAGGATTCTTGTGTACTCTTCAGAGGTCCTAAAACTAAAGCTACACCAGTGAACTTAGGACTGGATATGTCCTCACACTGGACTGGGTTCCAATTCACAAAAAAGCAGTTTCTTTTTATTTTAAGAAGAAACAAACCAAAGCTTCCAACATTGCTTCAAGAATTATACATTGACAGTCAGTCTTCTGGTTCCTCAGCTCAGCTTGTTGTTTGAAGACATTTTGAAATATGTTTTGATTGTAGTTTTGTTTTTGTCACATCTAGCAGGCAGCACTAGGCAAAGTAAAAGAGGTTCCGGTATGAAGCCATTTGGATGGATCTATATGTTATTGAGGCAACCATTTCATTCATTAGAAACAAATTGATTTAGCATGTTAGAGGCATGGAGACAATATCAAAGCCTTATTTCACTACTTGACTACTGTCCATCCAGCAGGGACAGCCCTCTAATAGCAATGTCTGTCTGTCTGTTATTGCATCCTGTAAAGGGCTTAGTCAAGGCTCATTCATAGCTCATGCATAGTGATAAACTTTTGTAAAGATTACAATGTTTAATGTTTTGTAAACATTACAACATTTCCATGTCGCACATATTGTATGTAACTATTGATCACAACCTTTGTCTATGTACATGCTCTTAGACAATAATCTTTCCAGTAGTTTTTCCCTCTATTCATGGCTCATTTCCCACCTTTACTAATTGGATCATACCATTTGTAATAAAATGAATGAGTTCAAAACGAGAATATATATGATAAAATGAATAAACAATAAATAGAGTTAAAAGTATAACCGAAGTGTGCTTGCATGTTTTTTTAAATATTTTATCATATATATGTTCTGGGGACATCTATACAACCTATATACCTAAACTGTCCTCCAAACATTAGGAAACGCCCTAGAAAAGTGGGGTTTTGGACATTATTGGCATGAATCCTTTTTCATTTGTGATAATTTTGCACTGATAAGGGACAACACAAACTACGAAAACATATTTTATTACATAAACAGCTTATACATAGAAACAAATTCAACTTTAAAGTGTTTCCAAACTTTTGGAGGGCAGTGTACTTATAATTGTATTTGCATACTAAGTTGAGATAACAGAAGTATGTTAATACGCATCACTTAAGTCATTTGCTGAGACACTGGCTCTTCAGCGTTGCTGCTGCTTTGATGTCAGCTGTCCTAATGAAGGAGGTCAGTGTGCTGAAGTCTGCAGTTTCCAGCAGCCTGGCCAGCGCTTGGCTTGCGTACCTGCTCACATCAACCTTAAGAGTTCAGCATTAGCATTCATGCTGTGTTACAGCCTGGCAGTGAGAATGAGAAAACAGTCACTTCTGCTGTCATGACCCATTTCTGCCTGTTAGACTCAAAGAAACACACTGAGGAGAAACACAGGCTGCATTCAAAATGTAATTAGCCTGTATCACAGATCCCCCTGCAAACAATCTGTTGTTTAGCTGTACTGTGTGACCAGGCTGAAGAGTTGAGATACTGTCTGATGTAGAGCTTTAAGTCCTCAAGACCTTATTGTGACCTCATTTAAACAATTTCAGAGGCTGGGGGTGTACACAACAAGGCATTTTTTTATAATCTGCCTTATATAGGGCACAGAAATAAGACAAAGGATAAGCTTAAAGGTAATAAATAAACCTCACAGCCTACATGATGACTTGAAGCATTTGATGTAACAATAAGAATGATTGGAAATGTACCAAATGTACTAAAAATGTTTGCCTATTGTGTGGATTTAAAAAGGCAGTTATTTATGGTGGCTTTAGTCATTCGAAACATATGACAGCAGATACATTTTTCTTTGTTTAACTAATATATATATATATATTATATACAAAATCTCACTAGTGTCAGAGTGGGTGTGTGTGTTCTGTATCAGAATCACACCATGACCATTAGCTTAGATAACACTGCTCTTTGTGTTATGAGTCTGGCAAAGCAACAAACGTACACAGGCCAGTGAAGCAGTACATTGTCTCATCTGTAACTGCTAAAATTTGAAAATGAACTCGACAGATCTGCAACAGTTAATGTAAAAGGGTCACAGGACTGATGGTTCTCAGTATCAAGAAGTCTAAACAAGATATATTTGTCTCAGAAAACACACCAGGGACTGCCAGCTTCAAAAGGACAACTTGTTTTGTTCCAAAATGTCATTAAAAAATTAAATACATTTTAATGATTATATACAAGGTCCTTGTGATCAATATCATTAGCTTATGTGTTGATCAATTTAGATGGTGTATTTATTAGCAGGATGACTTCTAACCAGTTAATGACCATCTTAGATCAAGTAGAAAGCACCCAAGTCTCACAACACAGCTACCAGTTTATGACTGATGATCTCAAAGAAAACAAACAAGTAAAATGATAATAAAAGCTTTGCAATTTCATGTAAGAAACATCTTCCATTACAATCTCAAATCTCTGACAAAAGACTTAATAGACTAAAATACAAAAAGCACATTCCAGCCTTCAAAGATTGTGGAAACTGGCAGCAGTAACACCGTATTTTCCCTTTCCTGCCAGTTGTCTATTTCCATTTCCTTCTAGAGAGGCTATTGTTCAAATTCCTGAAAACCTTTAAAGGACAAATATTTTGTCAGTATGCTAGACATCATGTAGCACATGGATTTATTATAATTCCTACAACTCCTTTCATAGTAAATAGCCTACATAATGAATAGCTATTTTATGCCTGTCATAAGCCAAATCACCTCACATTTAAGTAAGAGTGGAAGGTTAGGGTGACACATACAGGACATTAGAAGGAAATACACACCCATCAGTCTCACTAAAACTCTTCACTTAGATTCATTGCCTGCAGTGGGTAGTTCACTGTGAGGAACTTTCCGTTTCACAGTCACACTGGAAACACTTTAGATTTCAATTTTCTTTTGTTTTGAGGTCTGGTGCTTGATATAGCAAACATCCTTTTTACTTTTGCTCGTACTTTGGGTTACCAGTTTATTTTTTGTTTGGCAAATGTGGGCAAACACCACTTTTGGTGTTTTTTCACTTTTTTGGTACATTTTTCTTCACAAAATCTAGTTTGAAATATACTTACAGTGAGATGTGACAGCAAAAAATTGTTGATGCCTTTGAATGGGGTCAAAGGTTTAATGATGAAGCCTCGGGTAAAAACAAGCAGCAAGGAAAGTATAATCATAATAAATTCATCGCAAAAGCCCTCTAGGTTTTGTGAACTACACAATAACAGTGTTGTAGTAGAGCAGATGCCAAAAATTTTGTTGGTCATGCTGTAAAATGCTACCCAAAGGGCTTGAACTTGACACAGTTACAAAAATACTGTTTTATAAAAAAACACTGATTGTGGATGCCCATTAATAGTAACATTCAGGCTACCTAGGTGCTCTGTAGTTCAACTGGTAGAGCATTGTGTTAGCTGTGCAAAAGGTTGTGGGTCTGATACACAGGTAACACATATACTGATAAAATGAATAGCTTAAATGCACTGTAATTTGCTTTGGATAAAAGCATCTGCCAAATGCATAAAAATGTACCTTGATTCGAATTACTATTTACATAATTGAAAGACTCATATTTCATCTACACTTCCACAGATCATACAATCTGCATCCTGTTTTTAAGTATGCAAAACAGTGGCCTTCAGAATGTATAACATGAATCACCCAAAAATACATATTTTGTTGGCAATTATCGGTACAGTTTTCTCATGATTGTGTTTAATAATTGCATTAAGGAATGCAGTGTATACATTTAAAGACAAGATTACAAAAAAACAATAAAACATCAACTTTACATAAAAGCACAGTTTACTTGGTCTGTGTGTCTGTGAATATGAGTAACTTAACCTATGAATAACTTAGGAGTTCCGGTGCTGAGGTTTGGCCTGCTGTTCTCAGCTGTCCACAATGGTGGTGGTAAATTGTAAAAATACCACTGAGACTCTAGACTTTTGTTGCATCTGGTATATGGCAGAAAGGATATTCAATATAATATTTACATTATTTTGGTTGCATTATATGTTTCTCTGTATTACTTTGTTTTTTAAAGAATCACTAGGGAGTTTTTGTCCACAAAATATTGGATAGCTTTTCAAAATCTGAGATCAAAATCAGCAGGAAAAAGTAAACCTTTTTCTACTATTTTTATGAGGCTGCTTAAAAGCTTCTGGATGGCTGAAACATTATGTGAAGTGGAAGGAGGAAATGCGGGCCACATAATAGTCTGTGCTGTATAACCCAGTGCTGTAATTGACGTTGTTGTGGTCAAAACTGCCTGTTGCCTGGAGATGTTTGGCTAATAAGTAATTAGCTGTGATAATGAGAGAGAAAGACACTGCTCGGGCCAAATAAGGTCTCGCTCTGTTAACAGGCACTGGAAAACAGTCAAACGGTCCTGCAAATCTGGAAAAACTAGTTTTTACAAATGACTCGCAGAGACCAGAGATTAAAAGTCATGCCCAGGAAGTCAAACAAGATGAGACAGATGAGAAATAGGATGTGTGGTCAGGTTAAGTATATGGTGTTAGGTATAGGTAGGTCACAATGCAAATTTCCAGCTGTATGTTTAGTTAATACAGGCATATGTGAAAATAGACAGTAGCCTCAAAGCTAACAGACATGGACAAATACCACCTAGCTCCAGTTGTGATTTAAGGGGTCTTTAAATAAAGAGCAAGTTTTGTAATTAATTGTATATTGCACCTATACTGTAAACACTGGCCAAATTAAGATCCAAGCTATAAATACAGTAGCATCTGAGGAGTGCATGTTCACTACACAGTGTTGTAGTAATGCTTACAAAACTCTACCAACAAATCAAGTAATTGAATCCATCTATTCCTTTAATCCATCTAGCACTTTATCGTGTTTGTACAGGCTGTATGCGCACATGTATGCGCATAGGAAAACTAAAGAATTAGATTAGCTACTTATTAACACCAGGTGACCTTATGTGACGTCTGTTATGACGACAGTGGAATACATGTATCTAATTGATGGATGCTTTATTCTCAATACAAAATTTCAAGAACATGTGCATTATGGGGAACACAGGACAAAACACTCAATGACTGATAGAACCAAAATGAATAAACCCTGCATGCTAGCTCCACCTCTCATGCTATTAATAACAAGTATTGATGAAGCTACAGAGCTGGGGGGTGAGGATTACTACAAGAAGGTTCATTGTAGGTTTGGCGACACGTCAAGGGACTTGTGAACACTAAGAGATGCAAAGCTCCATCACAGCACAGAAAATAAACTTGCGTATGGCTTCCCGTTGCTAATGACTTGACATGGTGGTGCACTGCAGGGCAAGCTAAAATTAACCGCATGAACGAGCAGTCTATCAAGCAACTGTGGATAGCAGAGCAGAGGACAAATGCCTCGTCATCTCAATAAGACAATGAGAAGAAACCCTAACAGAGTATCATTTGATATGAGACCAAAGATCAAATCGTTGTTTCCTCTCAGAATTACTTGAAAACCCTCTTACAACAAACCCATTTTCAGAAGAGGTGATATTTGATATTTGTGTTTGTTTTGTGTAACACAGCTTTTTACAGGTTAAAAATAAAGTGATCCGTTAGGGATGTGGTTATCAGTGATATACTATATAATTATATTAATATATTAATTTATTTGAAAAAAGTAAGACTGCAAGCAATTGTACAGAAAACAATAAATAGCAGGAAAATAGTTATATAGCAGAAAATATGTAGAGACCCTGGAATCTGTAACCTTTTTTGATTAAAGAGATCAGATCTTAAGTCTCTTCCAGTTTTTTTTGCATCAGACAGTGATTGGACTGTGGGTGTTTAGTGGGTGTGATGTCAGAGACTACAGTCATGCTTAAAGAACTAAACCACAATAGGGTACATATGATGCAATAAATATAAATGAATTAAATGAGGTGTTAAAGGTGTATAATAAGGAAGTATGTGGGGAAAAACACTAATTTGCAGGCATTTGTGCACTTATATGGACTGTTACATATTGTCTAACAAATACTGTGCGATTCTACCTGATTGTAGACACAAAGAAACAGTCACCTAAAGCAGTCAAGCATGATAAAAGCTAAAAGGTACATTAAACTTCTGTTGGTGTTTATCTCAGATTAAGTAAAATGCTAAAGTGTCCGCCCTCATGTGAAAGCCTAAGGCGAAAATTATCTCACGTTTATAATTAACTGTAAAGCACATAGACTCACTGGGTGGTACATATAAATTATTTAAGCACGTTGAATACACACAGAGACACAAGAACAGTTAGTACAATGGGTTAAAGCACAAAGGTTCATATGAGGACAGAGACCTGAGCAACAGAGCAAGTTCAGGATTTTTAAATCAGGGTTTGTTAAAATGTGATAGGTTTATATAAAACTCATCTAAACATCACCAGAAATGTTCCTCCATCTGTTTGAATTCAGGAAAACATTTTAAAGGGTTTATGTTGAGTTTTCACCAAACCCTGAAAGCCCTATTGTAATGTTATATGCTGGCACCGGTGTTCTTATATTTGGTTCTCACTACTACAGAAATTTCTGTGACACTGCTTGAATGATCAGTCTCATTATTACAGACAGACAGACCATCTTTGACTCAAGTTCCGACATCTGACCAAAGCTTGTGATGTAATTTTCAGCACAACTGTAATCTTACATTTGCGAGGCTGAAGGTTCGTGACCACAATGCTTCCAAAAAATACATTGTTTCAAATTAATATTGTCAATGTTTGTAATATCTGCTAACAACCAAAGTCAGTCGAAAGTTCTAAAGTACTATCAAAGGGCCACGGTGTGTCATTTGTTTCTTGTGTATCTGGGACACAAAAGTTTCTGTGTGAAGAACTTAAGGGTCTGGTGGATGTTTAAAGACATGCTCCTCACTCCTCACCATCATGTGCCAGATGGTGTCTTTTAGTTGCCCTGATGAAGATTATTAAGACTGAGGTTTGACAACAGGCAGTCCAATCCTTTCTGAAGACGTTTGGGGTCGACTTTGAAGGAAAACTACAAGAACGTGTTTTTATTCATGAGGACATTGATAAGAATGATGAATAGGTGGTGGAGAGATGCCAAAAAGAAGATGGAACAATTTTGGGGCCATGGACTGGGTGTAATCCAGAGAAACAGAGTTCAGAGAGATGGAGATAGGGAAGAACAAAGAATAAAATTGGATTTTTACAAGATCCAAAGGAATTTAGCCAGCTCCATCTGAGTCTCTGTTCTACTGTCAGAGCCTATGTCTGTGCAATGAGTAACGACATGAGAGAGCTGATTAATGGTTACGAGGGGTGTTCTGTTCTTTTTCATGCTGGAGTACAACAACTCCCACTGCTAATACACTAACTGGACTAACTGGACTGCTAATACACAGCTGTACTGTTATCATTTACTGTATTGTATTTACTAACTGGCCAAGCTCTATATGTAACACATCAGGTTAATACAATCATTTAATAAGTGTTTGATCATAGATGGGTCTCTGTCAAAAAAATCTAAGTATCTCTGTTCATTATTCAGACTGTGTAATTTGAGTCAAACCTCAACAGATGCTCTGACTGTGGTGTGGCACATTTCCAAGATGAATTTTGGAGGTGGTGGATTAGCCAGACCCCCGTCAAGAAGAATCCCAAGTTCAGTTAGTGTACATGACAATGGGGGAAAACGGCCAACATGTTGGGGGACACCACACAACTGGATGAATACAAAAGCTGGGCAGAGGGGGAGGAGAAATAAAGAGGGAGGGAAAGATCAGGGCAGGATTGATGGCAGACAGTAGAGCCCATTGTGTCTAACCTGATTATCCTTCACAAGACTCATGGGAGACAGCTAGATGACGTCAGTTGGTGTGCGGCTGCAGAAGAGCACAAATGACACTGCTTGGTAAAGCAGTTTGTTTCTTGTCAAATTAGGGGCACTTTCTTTACACTTTAAAATAACTACAATGATCTCTGCCTGGGCCTTGAATTGAAATAGACATGGTGGTCTTCATAAGTAAAAATATTAGGTCTTTGCTGTCGATCTTCAAGAGGAAGGGTAAGTAAAGAATGGGCCAAGGATTTATACATGATTATTTAAGTTACTAAAATGTTTTCTTATGGAAGTACTTTTTGATTTTTAAATGCTGTTTATGTTAAGTGTCTTTAATGTGAATGTATATTCGTCTAGTTAATTCATCTAGATTTTAGTAGCACAGTAGACTTAACAAATACTGAAAAGCATGGAATTATTGTGCTGTTCTGTAAGTGTGTGGTAAACTGAGGCAAGATATCACTGTGTCTGTAACAGGTGTCAAACTATATATCTCTAATGAAAAGGATGTGAACTGAGAATGTGCAATAATGCATTTTGCAATCACAGACTTGACATTGTTGTGTATTAGTCCTGAACAATAGATAAACAAGAGAGTTATGACAGAGGAATAGAGGAAAGAAAGATTAATGAAGGTTAACTCAATTAATTTGCCATCACTGTCTGTTACTGTCTTTCGTATCTAAGGTAACAGATTCAGGGCCGTTTACAGTTTAGTACAGGTTCTTACTTTTTTCACTTCTTACAATGTATCCATGTAACAGTCTTAATTCATTTATTGATACTAGTGTATTTATTACTTTTAAAAACTTAATCTTGCATGTTTAATTTCAATAGTATCTTTACTTTAAGGTACACAGTTTGTAAGATTTACATTTGTTCTATTACTCTTGATAAAAAATAATTTTTTGGACTAAATACAAGTTAACTAAAATATTAAGGGTTTGTATTTACCTGTAACATATCTAACTTCAAAAGGGAGTGATCTGTAAATTGGGCTCATACAGTGCACTTGCCTACAGTCTGTGTAGTGATTTTCTATAGTATCACAATGCCTGCAGTGAACAGCAGGACACCTGACACCCCCGTGGGGTGAACTAGACAAGAAGCTTACAAGTTGATACCCAGTGAGCAGTTTGAAATCTGCATAAATGGAAGGATTTCTTTCAAGGAAAAGTCCCTGTTCTAAAAACACTCTCATTAACTCATTAATGCTTTCAGATGCATCAGAATTGTTATCTCATGACACACACAGGGGGTACATAAGGTAAATGATAGCAGTACCTTCTCACTGTTCCTTTAAGAGCCCCAATCCAATGATAGACCACCCTTAAGTTTCCCATTTCTCCCTATTGTTCAGATAACACTGAGCTTTAGTACCAGTCAGACACTGTCCTAACTGTGGCTGACACAATACCTGTGTATTGAACTAATTGTGTTTGTACTTTAAGTGGGGGGATATATGATTCTTAAAGTATTGTGGATCATTGCAACATGCTTGGCTTAATCTTAATTAGGTTTATAAAGTATCTTTATGAAGTATCTACACTCCCATTACCACACCAGGGGACACACCAACATATCTGTCTGACAATATGTTGTCCGCGGACGAGCAACATGTGTTGAATCGTGAATCCTTACAAATCAGACATGCACATTGTCCTTGAATGTACGATTCACCTCAGATTCTTAGATTAGAGCCAAACATGTTGGGTGATAAACAGAAACCTTGTGATAGGAGTGGAAGGTTGAACTGGGCCATAGAGACCCATATACAGTCATATGTTAAACAGAAGGAAACATGCAAAGGGTAATTTGGAATTTCAAGGCAATAAAGAGCAGGATGACAGATTACCTGATCACAGTGTGAATGTGAAGGCCGTTCGATGTTGGAAAGCCCTATCAACACGTGCTGCTACAAACCTATCAATGATCTGACTAATGCCTGCAATGCTGCGAGTTTGAGCAGGTGCTCCTATTGGATGGAAAAAAGAATTGGCAGAGTTACATCATTTGCCATCCAGATTTCAAAGACTTAAACTTAAACTTCTATTACAATGTATTCACTAAAGGCATGTGGTATTTTGTGATCATTATTATGGTGTTACCATTAAGGGAATAAAGTGGCATATTGGTGGATTCTGACTCCCACCATCCATCTTGATTTGAAGGAAACCAATTTAACAACAAAGATTTTGAAGAATTGTCTATGATTTGATAACACAGAATTTGTCACATTTCTTAATCTTTGATGAACACACTGCATGTTCTGGAGAAAAATGGGAAAACTGCATGTGTTTTATTCATGAGACTAACAATATCTTTGTCTTTCCCCCTTCTTCAGCAGGACAAAAGCAGGATGAACAGAGAAGGTTGAGTGTACACTATACGGTTTCTCAGCACTTACAGGATAATGTGTTCATCGAGGGCTGCAGGCCACAGTACCTGGAGGACCTGCATACTGAGGCCCAGGAGGGACTGAAGATCCTCCAGCAGGAGGGTGAGCTGAATCCCCATCACATTAAATACACAACAACATACCGATCTATGACATGCTGTGCACATTCTGGCTCTAACATACGACTGCTTTCTCGTGCACCTCACTTAGTCTTTCTTCCATGTAGAGCCTAGAAATGGTCTGGATTTTCAGGATGATCAGATCATGGTAAGCTTCTGAAGAAAAAAATATATATCACCTACCATGTATGTGGCACATTGTATGAACAGGGCAAAATTTGGTGTCCCATTGCTTTCTTTAAAGCATTATATTAAAAACTACTGAGAACTATTAAATTTAAAATATAAGATTATCCATTACCTAGTAACCATGAATGAAAACTTTTAAAAATTGTTGTTTTGGTCTGTCCCAACTCAGGGGTAAAGAGATCTTTACGCTCCATACTAATATTAACGCTATGTATTATTTTATTTTTTGATTATATTTAAAAAATTCACCTTAAACTTAGGCTTTAAGCTGTGTTTTGATACTTCCCAAATTTTGGTAACAAGATTAACAATGTTTTTCTGAAGGTTTACCATCTTTCACTGAACACGCCCTAGTTTCACGGCCTATTGTGCCATATCAATTCTTAAATACTAAAATACATGTATAATTTGTATGATTTATAAATTCTGTTCTCATATACTGCTCTCCATTTCTCCACAGCCAGATCGAGATGCCAGGTCAAGAGATCAAGATGAATCATTTGAGACTGACAGCACCGCTGGAAATTCCATTATCTCAGTGTCTTCTGTCTCAGCAATGTCCTCTCGTCCGGTGCTTACACGGCAAGGTATAGCACACTGACTTAATAGGGTCTAAAAATAAACCTGCTCAGTGGCATGTGACACTCCCCTTTGTTTTGTGTTGTCCTCTGATGTGTTCAGGATCAGCAATGTATTCTTTTACAGCACTCATTGTAGTGGTGCAGGAGCATGACCATCAAAGCTGTAGCCATTTTAAATTTCATGTGGATTCCAAACATTTAGAGGGAACTGAATCTTTGTATACTCTCTCACCTTCTGTAGGTTCCACATTTAAGCCTTTAAACCCAGTTAAAAGACCGGACAAGACAAGGAGGAGAAGCAGAAGAACAACTATCATGGGGATACCACAGCAGGTCCAGAAAGAACTGGGTATATAAACGTAGTAAACTATACTTGTATTGTTCCCATTTGTAAGTCACTTTTTCAGAGATTTAGGAATCAGACCATGACCTTAAAATAAAGACAAACTATTCTGCTAAACATATAAGAACGATATTTTCTTCTATGTAGATATGGCAAGAGGACCTATACTGCAGCAGCTTCCAAATGGAAAACATTATGATGAATATGACTCTGGCAAAGTTGTCATCCCAACAATTGATGGAGAACCTCCCTCTGTGAATCATGAAGGGGCACGTGTACACCTGCAGAATATTGAGGTTATTCTAACAACAGGAGATGAGGAGCTTCTAATACAACACATCCAGTCTGTCTATCAAGATGACTTGTGCTTAAGCCGAAAGCTTGTGCCAGGAACATGCCCTGTGAAAAGGCCTAAGTCTCTTGCTGTGCCAGGCATGACCACTTCCTCACTCCTGCACGAACCGCAAGGTCCTGTTATGTCCATCTCACCACAAGCGACATATCTATCCAAAATCATTCCGAATGCAGTTATGCCCACTGCAATAGACATTATTGAAATTAATCGTGGTCACAGTGTCAGTACAATTAGCAAAAGTAGCTTAGCAGGTAGCCCAGCTTCTTCACGGTCAGGAGGTAGAACAAGTGAAGGTCCACCTACCACCAGCCCCAGTAAAAGCCATTCACAATCATCTGAGACTATTATGTCCAACTCCTCCACAATCTCTTTAAAAGGAAGGGGTCCACCACTTTGCATTACTGACAGCACCAAAAAAGTCTCAGATTTAAATCCAAAGGACATATGTGTTACAAGGTCAAAGACTTTTAAATGTTTTGACAGTACTAATCAGAGACTGGAGCACAGGGAGTCAAGTGATACAGGGGAAAAAGACAGAAACAGCTGCTCTCGTAGTCTCTCTGTGATGAAGACAAAACTACCACCAGCACCACCACAGAGAACCTATTCTCTACACCATGAAAAACTTAAACAGCAATCGAAGGAATGGGTCGATGTAAAAGATTTCAAAGATATGGTAGCAAATGATGGACAAACAAGTCAGGACCTCAGCAGTGCAAAAGAAGATAATTCCACCAACAATAAGAAGAGTTCTGCACATTCTTTAGTACCCAATTCATCAAGATGCTTAGGGTCATCTCTGAAATCCAGCCCAGTTAGTCCTGACCAGGGTTTTACTAAAAGTCAAGCTGGATCAAGTAGCTCATCTCCACAGAAAATAGCATCTGGTGAAAATAAATTTGATAGGACTTTGTCTCCTTCGAGTGGATACTCAAGTCAAAGTGGCACACCAACACATTCCCCTAAAGAGGTCAGTCCCTCCTCACCTGGAAACAGGAGAGTTAAGCCCTCAAAGCCTGAGAGAGCAGGTGCACAGACCTCCCCAGAGGTCTCAGTTTCTTCATCCATGACATCACTCTCTTCAGTCACATTGGATACAGCACACCAGGACATTCAAACTCCTCCATCAGAGCCACTAAAACCCTTCCCTGTTGTTACAATAGTGCAAAATAAAGTGACACCCCCACACCCAACAATTACGCTTAGGGATTTGTTCAACATTCCACCTCCACCTAAGGTAAAGGCCCCCTCTCCACCACCTCCTGAAACCTGGATTCATAATAAACACACATTTGAATTACTATGTGGCCCGGGTCTGAATGCCAATAAGTTATATAAACTTCAAAAACAGCAAAAAGAGACTATAATTGGTAAACCTCAAAACACAGATACAATACCTAATGTTGAGCAAATTATTTCAAATATACAGGCATCAGAAGAAATAAATCCTGGGTCTCATCTACAGCACAAAGAATTAGAAGAGCAAAAAAAAGCTGTGCATGAACAAGTGATGGTAGAACCTGCAGCTCTGAGACTAAGTAAAAGCTCAACATTACATAATCAAGACAATGAACAACAAAGTCCACAAGTTCATGAGATGAAATCCAGTAAAAACATTCACACACAAGATCCAAGCAATGTAGAAGAACAAAAGGAACAAGGAGGTCAAATCATTCCTAAAAGAAAGCTACCAACTATTGAAGTTGATCAAAGTATGCTTCCACAAACAAATGATGAAACTGACATGGGTGCTGAGTTAGTAAGCAAAACACCCACTCCAAAGTGTTACAAAAAAGAAGTAGATAACCAAAGAAACTGCATTAAGCACATTCCAAATAACAAATCAATGCAGACTCTTGGTGTAGAAGTACCTGAGGTCAATGGCATTTCTCCATCCAATTCTCCACCTCCAAAACATCACCCCCCTCCACCACCCACTAAACTATCATCAGCCTCCTCAGTGTCTAGTTCAGTACCTGATATAAACCAACATAGACAGAAGACAGAAGTGGAGACTGCATATCTGGAATCTTCTTGGCCTCCACCACCACCACCCATGGATGAATCAGCTGACTTGATATTTGAGGAGCACGAGGAGCTTGAATTCCCCCCTCCACCTCCCTTGATTATCCATGAACCCCTCTCAGAGACATTAGGTACTTGTCATGAAGAATCAAAAGAAACATGTGAACAACAAGTCAAGTCAACCAAATTCTCTGACATGACCAATAGTCCAGAGCAAAATTCAGAAGTACACACCATTCTGCAAACAAGAACTGTTCAAAAGTGTACAGTACTGAATGGCAGGCAACATGACAAACCAAAGTCTTGCACTGATGGCCCACAATTCTCTGTGGATCAAGTTCACCTGGAAAACACAACTACAGACCCTCCTAAAATGTCCACTCTTTCACAGGGTGACCACTTACAAATTGAGAAAGAATTTTGTCCAAAGCCAGCTATGTCAACAGAAGTTTTATCAAAGCAAGCACCTCCTGAGTCTAGTAATGTGCCTCCTGCACCACCTCTGCCAGAGGAAGACCAATCTACTGTGAACGTCAAAAGGCAACTGAGCCTGGTAAACAAGGAGAACAGGAGCAAAGAACTGCTATGCCGAAACAAGAGCACACCTATAACAAAGGAGGATACCAACATTCCCCTCGTCACACCTTCCTTACTTCAGATGGTGCGGTTACGATCTGTGAATGCTGAAGATCAGGTAAATGATGATAACAAATCAAGTACTGAGGCCATAACATATAAGGATCAGCAAAATTTTAGTCTAACAACACCACAAAAGCCTATTCGCAAATCCTTATCTTTAAAATCAAACCCACTCAATACGTCATCATCCACTACAATCACAGCACCTTCCATGTGTCTACAAGAGGCCATTCGCATGAAAACTGCTGCTTTGTCATCTAGTGGAGCCCAAGCAATGCTTAACCTACGCTTATCCTCAGCTGGTAGCACTAATTTACCATTGCCTAAAACAGCAGAAAGTTGTGAACTGCACAAGTCCCCTGCATCTACAGCCAGTTTCATCTTCACCAAGAGCACAAAAAAATTGAAAATTATTGAAACATCTCCCGAAGCCCAGCCGGACCTTACACAGAACCTTGCAGCTGTAACGCAGGTTTCAGACCAAGCCAAGATAATTACAAACGGAACAAAAAAGCCAGTTAAGGTGCCGCCACCTGTTGCTAAGAAACCTGTGCATGGAACCAATCCTCATATCAAGCCAGAGAAAGCAAGGACAGATAAGACAGAATGCTTGACAAATGAACAAATAGTGCAAGTTAATGGGCGAAGTGACGCAGTGCATCCTGCTGGTCAGCGAGCACAACTCACTCATTGATGAGCCAAGTTAAAGCAAGTAAGTAAGAATCTGCAGGTTAAATTTAATTGGTGCATGAAATACAAATGGAACCCTGTAACTAGAGACCTGTCACTAAATATATAAATCTGCACGTTTTAGGAAGTACAGAGACAGCATACTGAAGACTTGACTGATTTGGCTGTTCAGTCACAGGAAGTCAAAGCAAGTGATGGAAAATCAAGGTCAAGGATCCATTGATACCATACATGTTCTAAAAGCCTTAGCCTGGAAATGGCCTTTAAATGTATGCAAATAGGTATTTCTCCCTAATCCATTTTATATAATAGCTTTATTAGAGCTTTCAAGTATTTTTCTAAATGTTGAATTGTCTCCTCTGGGAAAAGTCACTTTGAGTTTATGGTGGATGTGCTAGTGAATTTTGTACAGTAAATTATCAGGGCTAATGACCACAAGATTGAACTGACATCTAGTGGTCACTAGTGGTAACAATCGCTGCTGTTTGCAAAAAAATAAAACCCATATGATTAATTTCTGTCATCTCCAAATATCCCTTATATCATTTGTTCTCCAGCACAGACATTGATTTCTAGCTTTAAATTTAAAGAAGTATACTAACAATTCTGAACATCTTAGTGCTACTGAAATCAACTTAAGACTTAGAATTTGTTTTGGGCAAATATGTACTTATACAGCAAATATGTACTTATGTACACTAACAAAGTATACTGTAGAAGTTACATACAAAGTACATATGTACTTTGAGCAAATATGTACTTATACATGCACAGAACTGTCTGTTACCTTCAAAACTTCTACAGTGAACACAAACCACATCTAATGTACATTAGATTAAAGCACTTTGTAAGATAAAATGCTGCATTACTTTCTGTTGGAACCAGCAAAGCATTGAGAATATAGACTGATGGTCCCTCTAGGACTGGTGTAAAAAATATATATACAAACATTTAACAGCAAGCTGTTTATTTCAAAGCAGGAGCAATGAGAATAACGACACCCTTTTAAAATGAATATGCATTAAAGATATTTATAGATTACTCTGGTGTGATTGTTTTCATTTAGTATTAGTCAGTTAATCAGTTGACTCAACATCAATGATTTGACCATACAAATACATAAAACCATTATATATTGTAATTATAAGCAATTTATAATTCCCCAAACCAAATACAGTGCAGTAAATCTATTTAAGAATCTTAAGTATCCATCCAAGTATTTTAAGAACATGGCACATCCGCAGTTAAGAAATAGCTGTATATATATATGGCTGCTATAATGAGTAACACAGTCTAGCTAATGTTTCCACCCTTCAGATTTTACATGTGATCTGTTTTCTCACCATTGCGCTACACACTTGCCCGAGATCTTCAAATCCACCTGAATAAATCATACAAGAGTAAGAAACAGAGATACCTTTGTATGTCCAAGTGTCCAAGATCAGAAATATAAACCAACATACCTGTAACTTCTCAAACACCTTTTTCTTTGGATTCAATTCATCACACTTTTTTACCCAAATCTTTCTCCTGGTTCCCTTTCGCTCCCCCTTCTGAAAGCAAAGAACATCAGTCCACATATTGTGTGATTCCTTTTCATATGATCATATTCCATATAAATTTGCAATAAATCCTGAAAACTTCATTCAGGTGTTTGATTAGGGCTGTAGTTAAACTCAGCCCTGGAACATTTGAATCACCCTGTATAGTCACTCACTGTTTTTTGAGGGCTCTGGATAAGCTGAATTCATCAGTTTCCTCAACTCTGGGGTCTCAAACTTCTTCCTGACAGGGTCCAGCAGCTTGTTCAGGGCCAGCTCCACTGAGGCCTTCAGGTCACCAGGGTGAATTTGCTGCAGGACAGCAGTGGTCAACACATGGTGCTCAACTATTTGAAAATATGCATCTATAGGAACTTTTGTTTTTTATATATTAAAATGTATAAAGATGAGCATTGATCAAATACCGCTGCAGCAAAATCTTTCTCCACTTCCTCATAGTTTGTGTAGACTTTATCACCTCCCCATTTTGGATCTCTTTTAATCACAAATTCTAAGAGACAAGAGAAAAGCACATTTGTTGGGACTGGTAAGCAACATGCATACGCACATGTATATATATGCACAATATTAGCATCAAGCTCACCAGAATACAAAGGGAAAAGCACATGTTTGACGAAGGACAGAACTCCATTATTATCAACATTTCCAGGTTCACAGAATGCTTTCTTCAGCTTCTTCTTCACCTCTTCCTCCTTATCCAGGAGGTCAATCTTGGATTCCTATGGTCAAAAAACAGAAATCTTACAAAGCAAATGAATACACCAGTGCATCAGCCAATAGCACGCTTTCATTTTATATTTCAAATAATGTGATCATAAATCTTCTTCATTGTTCTTGAAAGTGCTGTACCTCCTCAGAGGAGCTCATCTTTCCTCCGGTGAGTCCCGGCACCATTGGGTTCATCATATGAATGCGTTTTGTGTAACCAAGAGAGGGCAGGTACTGCAAAGAGAAAGAGAATAAACAAAAACTATTTAAATATCCCCATCAACCACACACACAGAAACGTGACATTGAGTACCTTACAGGCTATTGCAGTTTATCTAAAACGTACAGCGCTATGAAAGGCTCTCTCACGTCTACTCTGCAAATGTATTTTATGTTTTTAGCTGTGTTTCTGGAATATAAACAGCTAACTAAAATTCTAGTTTAAATAAATGAGTGAGAATTTAAGAGAGGAAAGTCTGTTAGTGTGTTGTCTGATTAGATGTTTGAGATTTTTGTAGTAAATAGTGAAGGATATAATGTAAAGTTTTACTTAGGCTAAGACACGCAGGATGTGCAGGAAATATGTACCTTTTCTGCTAATGTGAAGATCTTCCTCTGGTCCACACCCCCAAACTGAGCGTCTACCTTCAAGAACTCTTCATCCAGTGCCTGATGGAAATTAAGACAATGTCAGAGTTCTGGGCTAAATAAATATAGAATTAGGTGAAACAAAGTGACAATTTTTGGATGTAATGACCAAAGAGTATATATATATGACAGCTATTCCTACTGGTCTCAGATAAAATGTCAAGAATGCTGAACAGTTATTTTGAAAATAACTGTTCATGATTCCTCTGAGTTGCTTTAAAGGGCTGAATTAAGGAATTGCAATTTGACTTGTTCAAAGATTGTGTGCGGTATGCAGTATATAGATACCTTTGAAGACAACAGAGAACGTAACATTGAAACATCAGATATGATCACATACCTGTAGTCCAGGATACAGCAGACCACTCAGTAAGGGATGCTCTACTTGTTTGACCACCTCGGCACCTGCTTTCTTGGCATCATGTTCAGTCACTACGGATGACAGTCGATACACATCCAGAGTGTACTCTCTACAGTGACCCAACCACACACATATAGACTAAGTTAACATGTCATCTCCGGAAAGTATAACTGTGAAACATCCCTTTAAATGTTATATTCTTGGTAAAACTGAATAGAAAATAACATATATAGTGAATTTACAAAGTCAATTCCTTCCTTATCTGTAAAAACAGACTTTTGTCAGGACAAGGTCTGGTTGCAAGATTCATACAAACCATGTTTTTGTAACTGCTGGAAATTTAGATCAATAGTATTTACAAAATCAGAGGTGTTACCTGCTGAGCTGAAAGTCTGTGCCTTTGACAAACTTGAGCTTTTCAAGGGGAACTCCAATGCTCTCCAGCATGGCCTTAATGACCTGCTCATAATACTTCACCCGGAACTCCAGCAGCTCCCAAGGCGCCTTCATGTTGTCCAGGTAAGCATGAAGATCAGCAAAGAGGATGGTCACCTACAAAAGACAAACAAAAGCAGGTATGTAAATGTATGCCAAAATTAGCATTGCTGTTAGTAATAAACAAATTTATATGTAAAACTCATTGTCTTTAACAAAACATAGGTGTATTAATATATCATGTTTACAGTAAATAACCTATGAACTT
>JAZGTJ010002644.1:6455-25203 GCA_036877575.1 Botia almorhae
CAGATCTGCTGAGTTACAGATGAGAGGTCACTGCTGATTGGAGGATTTATCTGGGAAAGGGAAGAAGAGAGAACGTCGATAAATTTTGAGGCTGCAAGATTTTGGGGAGCAGTGTGGAGCGCCCATGCATAAGACTTATTGTGTATAGGGTTTAGTTCTGCAGCCAGAGCTCTGTATGCTTTATCCATTTGCTTCATTAAAAGATTGAACTTTCAATTCCGCCTCTGTCTGATTTTTGAACATGCAGGACTAGAGAAAAGTCCAACAGTATGTATTAGGAATGACCTAGAGGATCTAATAATTGGTAGTACTGTGTAACAATATGTGGATGACCTGATGGTTTGTTCTGAAACCTTAGAACAATGTCATATTGACTCTATAAAGGTGCTTACAAAATTAGCACAAGGAGGGCATAAAGTATCTAAAGCCAAATTACAATATTGTCAGCCCCAGGTTGAATATTTGGGAAGATTAATTGCATTTGGAACAAAAGCAATTGCTCCAACTCAATTAGAAGGTATAAGTAAGGCACCACGCACACAAAATGTTAGACAAATGATGACATTTTTAGGAATGACTGGGTTTAGCGCAGATTGGATAGAGGAATATGCAATAAAAACAGCTCCTCTTAGAAACATTATGAAACAGGCTGGAGTGCACAATTGAAATACTCCATTGACCTGGAACACAGAGGCAGCAATAGTATTCGAGACTATAAAAAAGGAGCTCCAGAGAGCACCTGCTTTAGAGATTATTTCACTTATATGTTACAAACCATGTGGATGGATATGCTGCTGCAGTATTAATGCAAGAAAACTGTAGTGGCAGAAAGAAGCAACCTATAGCATATTATAGTTCCAAATTGGATAATGTAGCCCAAGGAAACCCTCAATATTATCAACAAGGCTTGGCAGGAGTTTATTATGCATACGATAAGGCATCTACAATAACTATGGGATATCCTATAATTATATATACACATCACAAAACTACTGAGTTAATTGAACAAGGAAAATTTGTTCTAACACAAGCTCATATTTTGACATATTCATTATTACTTACATACCCAGATGTGACTATAACAAAATGTAGTAATATAAATCCTGCTGAATTAATTCCTTTACCTTATGAGGGGGAGTCACATGATTGTGTAGCTAATGCATTAACTTTTACCAGGTTATGACCAGATCTTGAGTCCACCCCTATCAGTGATGCAGAGGTCACGTATTTTGTAGATGGATCCAGTTTTAGAGATTGCTGGGGGATACACACAGAATATGCAATAATAAAGAAAACTAAAGATAATTCTGTACCTATTATAACCCAACAGTGTGTACAACCATGTTCTGCTCAGTTAGCAGAACTAAAAGCTCTTACAACGGCTTGTCAGTTAGCAAAAGGCTTAACAGCAAATGTTTTTACTGATTCAGCTTATGCTCATGGAGTTTGTCATTTGTTTGGAGCGGTATGGAAACAACAAGGCTTCAAAAAAAGTGATGGAACCCCTATCCAACATGCTAAACAAATAGTTCAATTAATCTCTGCTATGATGTTTCCAAAAAGGTTGGCAATCATAAAGTGTCATAGTGCATAAAAAGCGCATAAAAAAGGAAATGATTGTGTTATTAAAGGCAATAACATGGCAGATTTAGAAGCTAAAAAAGCCTCAGGTTGCCATATAGCTATATCGGCACCTGTAGTGCTCATAGAACCAATTCCTTAACTTGAAGATATTGCATGACTTCAAGAACAAGCAGGCCCTTATGAACAAGATATGTGGCAAGAGAGGGGGGCACAAAAAGATTCTAACAATATTTGGCGTTCACATGAAGGACTAGTTGTGGCACCTACTGCATTCCTCAGTATTCTGATTTCAGATGCACATGGCTTTGACCATTGCGCGAAGGGAGAAGTGATCAGGAAAATTAAATCTCAGGGGTACCGTATTGGTCACCATATTTGGGTGTGAAGGTAAATGAATTTTTGTACAATTGTGAGGTGTGTGCCAAGTATAACATTAAAAAAGGAATAGCATCACCAATAGGCCACATACCCATACCTGAAGGACCATTTAAACATTTGGTAGTAGATTATATGGATATTGTCACGGGTGAGGAATCACACGACTCGATAGGCGGTGCAAAGATACCCCGGAGGGTGGATTTATTGAACCAATGGGGGTGTGTAGTGCGTGGGGGAAGCAGCCGGGCTGGCTGCTGGTGCAGGTGCTGGTGCTGGTGCGGCTCGTGCTCGGGGTTGCGTCCCTCCTGGCGACGCGAGTGTGCGGCGGTGGCTCGTGCTCTCAGTGGCTTCCGGCCACTCGCTGCTCTCGGGGTGCGCGGGGGACACGCAACGTATCTCCGGCTGGCGGCACTCTTAGGCTGCGCTCTCAGTATACGCGCTCTTTGCCTCCTCTCCATACGACTCTCTCTCTTTCCTCTTGTCTTGGCGGAGGGCGGCGGCGTTTTAACGCCGCGGGTTGACGCGTCGCAGCTGTGCCCGGTCCGCCCGTGATGGGCTCGGGCAGGTGCGGCGCGTCCGTTGCCAGGGCGACGCTGATTGCCCCGGTGCGCCTCGTCACAATATGATAAAATGTGTTAGAGGTAAAAGATATATGCTGGTTATGATTGATATATTCAGTAGATGGGTAGAAGCAATACCATCAGTAAATGAAGGTGCAACAACACCAATCACCTTCTTGACAAGGGAAGTAATCCCGAGATTTGGAATTCCATCCGAAATTAGTTCTGACAATGGATCAGCATTCATTCAAAAAACTGTAAAACAAGTATTACAGCAATTACGCATTAAACAAAGATTAGAATGTGTTTATCACCCCCAATCACAAGGCGTAGTGGAAAGAGTAAACAGTACCCTCAAGGCTAAACTCAATAAAATATGTGAAAGCACGAAACTGAATTGGATTGATGCCTTGCCACTTGCACTAATGAGTTACAGAATGCAAACTAACAGAAGCACTCACTTAACACCGCATGAAATGCTTACTGGTTGACCAATGCCGGTGCCTTATAGTTGAGGTCCATATAAAGGGCCTCCTTTAGAACAATTACAAATGGAATTAAGATCTTATATGGAGCAACTAACTGCTATACATAAGGCTATTTATGTGCAGGAAAAATGAAAAGAACCTGTGAAGGAGACTGAGACAGCGTGTCCTGTAAAACCAGGTGATCTAGTATATCTGAAGGTCTTCAGGAGAAAGTGGAATGAACCAAGACGAGAGGGGCCTTACAGAGTGGTGCGAGCAACTCCAACAGCGGTCCAAGTAGAAGGAAATACAACCTGGTATCATCTGAACCATTGCACAAGAATCACAAACAGAACAGCCAACAAAAATACAGATAAAGAAAGCAGTAATGCAAGTATGTACATGGATAAGGAACAAAGTGTGGAATACCAAAGAGGGAAAATAGAAAAACATATTCAAGAAGATGGAAATCAAGGTGTTGATGATCAGGTGGATAAACTTCTCTACAATTGACTTCTCACCCCTTAGCGAGGCTAAATGATAATTCTCCAATAAAGTCAAAGGAACAGAAGCTAAATGAGAATCGAACAATACCAGAACAAAGAGACATTTTAGAGGACAACAGTAGAGAAGACAAAAAGGACTTGGTATGGGAAACTGCCCAAAATAATGAATGGTACAAGTGGGCAACTTTCACAGCTACAGAAGTTGGTATGGACAATTGTCTATTATGCTCTAAATCACCTTTGAACAAGGTAACAGTAGTTCCAAGTCCACATGCTTATAATAAGTGTGCTTATTTCAATAGAAACTTTTGTGGATTAGAGGAGGAGATGAGGCCATATTGTCCTGCTGAATGTTTAGGTCTGTTAGGAAATTCTGCACTTAAAAAATGATTTTACTGGGGGCATTTTGGTAGTTGGTGTCAGTATTGGGATGTTAATAAAAATATGAAAAGAAAAAAGTAGAAATTCCAGAATGGTATAGTATAGACTATAATCAGGAATACAAGTGTTATACTAAACCTTATGGAGTCATACATCCATAACATGGATCATAAACAAAACAACTATAAAAAGTTCCATGAACCATTAAAAGATCATCAATGATTCTAGCTCAAGGAGTACAAAAGGGAGGAGAAAGGCTAATAAAGGAGGAATGTGAAAACCAAACTAGAGCAGCTCCTGCAATAGAGATATATGAAGATCAAACAATAGCTTTAACAGACTTCTTTTGGGTTTGTGGAAAAGGACGACTGTTGGCAGCTTTACCATTAGAGTGGAGAGGTACATGTACCAGAGTACGCTTAATCCAAGAAATCATCATGGTACCATGGAATCTAGAACACAACGTCAAAGGGCCTAATACCAGGCAGAAAGAGCATATGCACCAGATCCTAATACATATATAGATTCAATAGGTCAACCCAGAGGTATACCGGGACAATTTAAAGCAAGAGATGAGATAAAAGCAGGATTTGAATCAATATTTGTTTGGATTACACAAAACAAAAACACAGAATGGATAAATTATATTTACTATAATCAACAAAGGTTTATTAACTACACTACACTAACAGCCTTATGGTACGTTCACACCGGACGCGACTTGCGCAAATAAAATGCGCTATTCGCGCGTAGTTGAACGCTTGAACATTTAAGTTTACTCGCTTCATTCGCGCGGTAAAATTCGCGTCATTCGCGCGTGCAAATCACTTTACAACAGACGCGAATTCGCATCATGGGAGGGGCTTCTGCCACCTGGCCGCCAGTCTTTTCGTTGCAAAATGACTGACATGGATTTTGTTGAGAGAGTAGCTGCGCTTTATTTATTGTGGAAGGCTGAAAAACGTCCTAAAGTTGTTCGGTGTCGTTTCTGGGTCCATCAGATCCTTCAGAGGCGCACCCAGCTTGGTGAGTTTCACCGAGTCCTCCATCTTTGTTAAAAAATTCAGCCTCCGCTCACTGATCACGTCACTACTAGAGCAAGCTCCTGATTGGTTACCGCCAATTTTTTCACACATTTTTCAACTTGACCCAATGCGCTCAATGCGCGCCGCTTCATTCGCGCTATTCGTGCGTTTTGCGCTGCCTCATTCGCGCGTTCCGCGCCGCACGATGGCTATTCGCGTCTTTGCATTGACTTAACATGTAAATCACTCGCGCTTGCCGCTTCATTCGCGTCCGGTGTGAACGCACCTTAAGGAGAACAGGTAGACGCTACAAGTAGAATGACATGGCAAAATCGCCAAGCTCTTAATTGGTTATTAGCAGATAAGGGGGGGGTGTGTACTATTTGGAGATCAATGTTGTACATATATACCTAATAATACAGCACCAGAAGGAACATTTACTGAAGCCATTAATAAACTGAAGAGTTCAAGAATAGAACTCACTAACAATTAAGAACTAATGGGAGTTAGAAAGTCCCAGAGGGGGAAATGTGGTGGAATTTTAAATATATGTATGTTAACATTGTACTAGTGGAGTGTCATGTGTTTAAACCAATGCAGCTTATGAATTTGCCTCACTCCTTATGTGGTGTAAAAGAGATACAGAAGGAGTTGTGCAATGTATGCTATGTTTAAAAGGAGTTGTGCAATGTATGCTATGTTTAAAAATGTGGTAAATCCAAAGAAGGGTAACACAGAGTACCAGAGCTAAATATGCACAGGCTGACATATGCAGAGAGGAGAAACTACACCACCAGTCAGCAATAGGCATGCTAAAAGTAACATATAGGAGGGGCAGTGCGATTGAGAAAACGTATATATGCATGAACTCAACCAAGGCTCAGGAGTAAATATGTTATATATATTTTTGTTATATATAAAATATATTTTCCCTAAAAAGGTAAGGGTTATGGGTAGCTGAATTACATGACTTGATTGTGTATTGGTAGATGCTAAACTCACCGTTCCCTGATCAGGCTTGGGTCGGACGGGGCATGATACTCTTAGATGACCCGATTGACCGCAATATAGACATAGGCCCTGACAATAACAGCGTTCTCGTTCCTCGGAGGTCAGGCGGGTATAATTAAGTTGCATGGGTTCGGGGACTACAGCGTGTTCCACCCTGATAGGGACATGGCTTCGACAAGGTCTACATGTTCTTATCAAACTATCAATTTGAATAGAGAGATCAATGTACTGACTCAATGACCTCCCTTCGTCACGACAGGTGAGTTCGGACTGTAATTCAGGCCTCAAACCTTTGTGGTACAGGAGCAAAAGCGTGTCCTCAACCCAGGTAGTTTGAGCAGCGAGAGTACAGAACGTAAAGGTGTATTCCGCGGCTGGTAGTTCTCCTTGAGTTAAGGTAAGCAATTGTTCACCTTGACTGTTTGCCGAGGGTAATCACGAGTTCCCTGTAACACTCGTACGAGCTCCTCAGTCAACGTGGTTAACCGAGTGAGCTGATGCTGGTGTAGCGCTAGCTGAGCCGATTAAGCGTTTACCTCAGCGGACAGCTGTTGAACGGCTGCTGGATCGTGTTGTGGCGATGTCTTCTGTACCGCAGATGCGGAGGCATGAGGATCCATTTGCAGCGGCTTTATTTTCAGATCAAACAGGCAGAACGTGTAAATCACGTTCAGAGTCGATAGTCCAGGCGGGGGGTCAAGGCAGGCGGCAAACAATCATAAATACAAAACAGGCAAAGTCCGAGACAGGCAGCAAACAATCAAAACCGTAATCCAAAGCGGGGTCGTAGGCAGGCAGCAAACAATCAGTAATTGAATAGACAGTTCAATAATAGCCAGGTGAATCAACAAGGAGAAATCACTCTGAGATGTACGCATAGAGGCAATACAAGACATCGCAATGAGAAACACAGATCAGGGTGTTTAAATATGTGACAAACATATTTATGTGACAAACGGGAAATGATGCGTGGGACCATGTGACAAACAGGAAGTGAAACTGAGTCTATGGGAATTGTAGTCCGGAAGAGTTTCAATATTCGGGCGAAGGCTCCCTCTGGCGCCACGGAGGAAGTGGTGCGGGAGCCTCCTCCGTAACAATGTTATAGACATATATAGATATATTGATACAGATATCTGAGATTTAGCATTCCAGGTTATTTTATTACACTATTACTGTTTCTCTGACAACAAGGAGCATTTAACTTTATTTATAAAATATAAATATTATATTATATATAAAATATTAAAAGTTCAGCACAATAATTTTCACCTATTTCCTGCTTTAAATGTTACAGAAGTTTAGCCTTTTGGTGTTATGAATAGTTCGAATAGTTGAATGACGTGGCCGTCAGAGGTAGCCGCAGAATACTAGTTTCTATCCGAACTACATTTCCCATGTTCTCCCTAAGGCTGATTACGTCCTGTTTGCCACCTGTTCTCAAGTAGCCCGGTTATATAAATCCGGGACTCCAGTGTACTCATTGCGATGTCTTGTTTTGCCATGTCAAACATTTCAGAGCGGTTTCCTTTGTTGATCACCTGTTGCCGTTTGGATTGTTTATCGAGTTCGATTGTTTGCTGCCTGCCTATTGTTTTTGCTTTGGACTACGTTGTTGATTGTTTGCTGCCTGCCCTGACCACTGCCTGTCTACGTTCCGATTTTGTCTCACCCTCATTGCTCTGTTTGCCGGTGTTTGACCTTTTCCTGTTTTTTTTTATTACTCCGCCTGTCCATGAGCCTTCGTTACAGACGTTCTTCCCTGTGTTCCTTTATAGGTGGCTAGACCTGTTTTTGTATTTGTATTTTGTATTCTTTTTGTCTTTTTAAATAAAATTCATGCACGACTCAACTCTTTTAATCCCAATAGAGACTGGCAAAAGCATATTGCTCAGCTAACAATATGGCAGTCTACTAAGCAGGGACAATATGGGGGTAGGGTGACTAAGTACACAGGGCCCTTGTATGCGAAAAAATTCTAAAAATATTATTGTAAAATTGTGTGTATACTACATCTGTACATCCCTGTATGTTCCTTACTCATTTTACAAGCTCAGACACACAACTGTGTACACGCCTCACACGAACACAATATACTTACAATTTGTATGAATTAATTGTTTGTATAGGAGCAATGCCAAGTGCTAATTGGCTGTGAGGGAGGGCGGAGAAAAGCAGTCTTCTGATTTTTCGAGTTGCGACGCGCACGACGGGATGCCAGAAAAGAGGGTAGGAGAAGAAAAAAATTATTTTATGGGACACAGCATGCTAAAGTGTTTAATTAGGTCACTTTTGCATTTGACCCTCATGTAATGAGGTGAGAAGCTGAGCGATATAGATGGAGGACGAACGATTGGCCCCTGACCTGCATTTGTGAACAGTCCTGAGCTATAAAGGGGAATAAACATTCTCTGCATTCTTTACCCAGCATCTCTGTGGCCTCCACCCTTCACACATCTTCAGCCAGCTGAGAGGCTACAGCTTCTCTTTTCTTTATGGACCATATATGTAGGTGTTTTGGCTAACATTCTCTAAAAGTTACCTCAAAGTTATTAAAAAAGAATGTTTTTTAACATTATAGATCATATATGTATTAAAATGCTATTCTTAAGTTTTTTTGCAGAACGTTTTTAGTGTCACAGAATTTAAAAACTGTTTTAATAACATTCCTTAATGTTATTAAGCAAACCATAATGTTAATACAATGTGACTGTGTAGGAACACTGGGGAAGCGTTCCTACAATCTATAATTTTATTTTTTGGGTGTTACAAACCTGTCATTGTAATTAAAAGAACTCCAGGTGATTTTTAGTTATGAAACCAAAAACTCATATACATGCATGTGTAAACTAGAGGTGTCAAAGTGCATTAATAAATAAATTACATTGATCAGAACATTCAGAGCAGACAGAGCCGCAATGCTGGTGTCTCTCACACAGACATGCAAACATGTTTTATGGGGATGTTTCATGTGTTTTTACTGTACAAACTGTACATTCTATCCCCCTACACTAACTCTACCTATACACCTAAGGCACATAAATGACTGCCCATGACATTACCAGTCATGGAACTGACAAAGTAACTTGTTTTTCCTTAGCAAGCAAAAGTTTTGAATAATGAAATTTGACTAATATTCTGTGCCTGGTGTAAAGGGCATTATAATAATGCTTTCATTTACAGACAACATAGTACTTAATAAACCTGTTTATATAGACGATTTTACTGACATTTAAATTGTTTTGAATATAAAGTAAATACCCATAAGAAAGAAAAAACAGATGAGATTGAATTATTTAAATTGAGAGCAAATGGAAAGTCTCATGTGTCTCATATTTCTAAGAAAAAGTCCTACAAATCTCACAAATGTCTCCATTAGTTTCAGAAGAAATCTGAACAATATCACAAACTAAACTCAAATTTCATAAGTCTGCAATCAAAAGTCAATATTACTGGAGTTTTAATCTGAATTTAAAACATTCCTCATCAAATTTAACCCAAATCCAGATTTTTTTTTAGCTGCAACCAGATTCATTTTTCAAATCCATACTCTTAATCTATTTTAAAAATGGTCTCATTTGTTTCTTCTCCTAAGCAATTTTAGGAGAAACATCTGAGACAAAGTTAATAGTAAATGAAACAACTGAGATCTCCAAATCTCCTAAGTAAAATGTTCAATACAAATTGTTACAGTGACTTGAGGTTTATGGACCTCATATTCTGAATCATAGTTTTGCCTTACAGCAAGGAAACTTCATCCTTAGATACCAGATGGATGTATTATTTCTTTGTTTAGTCTGTTGGGAATTCTTTTGAATAACAGTTTGTGGAATTAACAAATAACTGTCATCTCAGTTCATCTGTCCCTTTTTGTAATCACACCCTTTGACCCTCAAAACTCTGGAACTGTTTCTTCTTTAATCAAGACGCTAATTCTTAAAGGAACAGTTCACTTTTCAAAAATGAAAAGTCTGTCATTTTTCCTCAGGACAAAGACAATCGAATGACTCTTTATCATTTCCAAAAAGAAAGAAATGCAATAAGAAATCATAGCAAAGACAAGCACACCCCTTTCTTCTGTAGTCTTGGTCAGAATGACCAAGTTATTATCTGAAGCTGCACAGGAGGTGGATAGAGGACTTAGTCCTTTAAAATTCGTTTGTTAGGAATTAAAGAATAATAAGGCCTTGGTTTAGTTTGATTCATTCATTCTTATTTCTGCTTAAGCAGGTCTCTGTCAACACATATAGTTTGTAATATAGCTTCTAGGATTAGTACAGAAACTCTAGGTACCAACACATTTACCTGACAAGTGAGGAGAACTTGGTAGAATGCATGGGTGAAGCCAAACACCGTTTTGATCCGCTGAATTAAACAGTTATGTTGCTAATGATGTTTAAAGAACCTGACTGCTTATTGGTCACATGCTGGAGAACAGTCATAATTTACTGCCCAAGTTTATTTGCTCAGATCCAGGTGGGTCCTTTTGCTCTCCTTAATGTGGTCCCACTTTACACTGGTATCCTATTTGAACACCACCATGACTGCACAATGGGTTGTGAGTCCTGGCAGATGTGATTTTATAGATCCCTGATCACAGATTTCCCAGATCATAATGCTGGCAACACAGCCACTTAACCCTTGTTCACCACCAGAGGTCATTGTCTCCCCGGTAGTCATCATGTTGGCTTGAGAAACCTACTATTGTTTGATTCACAAACTTTTTACTCTCTTGAATACTTATTAGTAGTAATAGCTCCGCGTCAGAATGTCATAGAGACTTGAGGGTGGGCTCATATCGCTTGGCTTAGCAAGCAGCAACAAATGATAACATTAAAACTTCATAGCCATGCCCTAGAAACCCTCTACAGTACCCTAGCAACCACCCCATAGACTTCCACTGAAAACAAAATCCCATAGACCTAACACTGGGCAAATATTTTTCAATTATCACCATTAAAACTGTCCAACCATGCTCTAGCAACCACTTAGAGCTCTGTTCCTTGTGTTTCTGTAGTTTAATTGGTAGTGCATTGCGTTAGCAGTGGTTGTGGGTTAGATTCTTATGGAATACATATAACTGATAAAATGTAGAACTCGAACATACTGTAAGTCACTTTTGATAAAAGAGTCTGCCAAAATACATAAATGTAAATGTAATGTAAATGTAGAGCCCCTAGCAACCAACATGAATTAGCCGTATCTCAGCACAAGAACATCATAGAGTCATGGGTGTTGGCTCTTGATTCAGACACACATACATTATTTTATTACTTTACTCTGTTAACTGCCTAGCTACACCATAGCAACTATTTATGGTGCCCTAGCAACCATGTAATAAAATAAATAAGCATATATCAGCATTACAACATTGCAGAGATATGTGGGTTGGGCTTATTTGACTCAGGGTGTGAGTGGCCCCAGAGTCATTGCCTTGGCAATGACATATCATCATGAAATGCCATATTTCAAGTATGTCAAGTAAGAGCTGGGACAAAATAACACAGACAGCATGTTCTCAGTCTGACACGAGCCATTTGTGAATAAAAAGTTACGTAAAGTGGCCAATGTTCTGTTGTCTGAACAGGACTAAGTGGCTGTTATAAAAGGTACATTTCTATAACTGCCTGTAAAAACATTGTCATTTAATAACAGCTTATCAGCTTAGCCAGAGGCATGTACAGGTAACTACAGATATCTAAAACACTGTGACTGTAATTCTGAGAATACTGAGAATGTCTGGTGAACTCAAGACATTGTCAAATGAGTCATGTGAAATAAAGGTGACACTTTACAATAATGTAAATGTCAGTTAACTACTTTATTTAACATTAACTAACAATACTTATAAAGCATATTAATGGAGCTTGTGAAGCATATTTGCATACTTTTTCTAGACAAAACTTCGGTATGTAACTCATCCTGCACAGTTTGTTGTAGACCCATGAATGAGAGTCAAATGGACCGGCTTATTGAGGAGAGGTGCGCTATGACTTTTATAAATAATTGGGTGTAAATGTTTGCCCGGTTTGCAAGAAAGTGGGTAAAAAATTCCATAAACATTGGGCTAAATTTTGTGACATCATAGCTCCGCATCAGAATGTTGTAGACTTGCAGGCTCACACCACTCAGTTTAGCAAGCAGCAACAAATGGTGACATTTCATCTTCATAGCTATGCCCTAGCAACCAGTCACAGTACCTTAGCAACCACTCCATTGATTTCCATTGAAAAAGGTGAGAGGCATCAGAACATCATAGAACAAGTGGGTGGTCTCTCAGACTCAGACTGGCAAGTAGTCTTTAAAGCAAACATGTATGACACCCTAGCAAACAACCTGAATTAGCAGTATTTCAGCACCAGAACATCATAGAGACATGGAAGTTGGCTCTTTTGATTAAGATCTAAGCCAACTTAGACATCCATCTAAGTTTTACCCTGAGAACTGTTTAGCTACACCCTAGCAACCATTTATAGTACCCTAACAACCATGTAATGAAATGAATAAGCCATATCTCAGCATCAGAAAATTGTATAGACATGTGGGTGGTCTTATTTGACTTGGGCTGTCAGTGGGCTTTGGGTATTGCCTTGGCAACTTCCTGGCTACACCCTAGCAACCATTTAGAGCACCCTAACAACCTCATAACATCCTGAAAAGCGATATCATAGTATATCTATCATGTTAGAATCATGCTAAGTCATACTAGCATCATGCTAAGCCATGTTACCATCATGCTAAAACATGGTACCACCATGCTAAATCATACTTAAATCATGCTAGCATGATGTTGCAACGTTGTCAATAACATTGTTAAAATATTCTGGCTTGAATTTTGCCACGGCAAGCACCACTAATTCTTCTCCTTTATTGGACAAAACTTCAGTACATAACTCGACCCGCATCGTTTGTTGTAGGCCCATGATTGAGGGGCCAAATAAGAGAGAGTTGATAACAGAAGATATGTCCTGTCTATGAGTGGTCAAGCTTTGTAAAGCTTTGCACAGTTGTCAATAAGGTATCAAGCCTGTTTACATTATTTAAACAAAGACATCCTTCTTGGATATTCTTTTTACTCTTGCTGGCCATATTGTTACTGGAAAAAGTGTTTTCCAATGGCAGCCAGTCGTGAAGTTGAAAACCTGGAAGTATGAAAACACCTAATTGGATCTAATATAGAATAAATAGTCAGTAAATCTTGTCAATGAAATGTCAATGTAATGTGAGGCTTTAAGTAGTGATGTTAGCTGTAACACCAAAGCTCAGAGGCATGTCAAAAAATCGAACAATTTAATAAAGCTTTGTATTAATGCTTGATTTGTTCTTTTAAAATCACGTGCTGTCCAAAGATTCATTTTACAGATGGTTCACAAGATTCATTCACAGTTCACCCACGTGACTGCTTCATACACTGATTCAAAGGTTTTAAAATGTGTGACATAATGCTCGTCATTGTGGGCTGCATTGTAAGATTTGTAGTGGGCTGTCCATTGTAGAAGAGTTTGTCATGGAGGGCATTCTGAAATGTGGAAACACTTTCATTTAATTTCGCCCAAAGAGGCTGATAATGTATTTGTCATTGGTTATGAAGCCTAATATTTATGACTTAAATCACACTTGTTATTATACAGTTATTTGGCTCTAGACAAATACGATGGTTTAAGTGGACTACATAATTACTGCTGAAATGAAGTGTGACCGATGCAATAGGCAACTGTTTTGTTCTAAGGCCTGTTTCACATTGCATGTGTATCCAATGCATATGCAGTGCATATTTTGTTAACAGTGCCCATGTTATAACAGATTAGAGCTTGAACACTGCATACAGATGAGGTGCATGTGGGAGTCTATTTTTGTTGTACTGCTAACACTCAATTAAAGTGACAGCAATTTTAACAAAAAAGCACACTGATGATACCTACTTTTTTAAACAGTCATTATATGGGTAATTTTAAAGCAAAACAAATACCTAAAAACACTTTCCCTCCAAACTACAGGTTTAAATAGCAAATTTTATTCTGGTTTAAAACATAACTAAAAGATCGATTTGTTTAGCGTATTTGAAAGATTAATTTAATTAAGAAAATTACAAAACATGGTTTATATATATATATATATATATATATATATATCTTTAGAGTACATCTGAATAGTAGACATAAAGGGTGACACAACATCTAATCGTTGAGGTAGAACAACTAAAAGTTCTTTATGATCCACATGATGTCATGTATAAAATATATTTTAATTAATCCATCAAATTCACTTTCTGTTATTAAGAATTAGCTTAGTTATTGTTGTTTTGTTATGGCTGTATTTGGCCACATAAATATTATATGTGGGTTTTATATAATATATATTATTTTAACAAGGATTAAAGCAAAATTTAAGGTTGTACACATGATGAATGCCTTTTTGCAAACTATCAGTCTCAGATAGCTCACCTGTTTTTATCCATGCTGACAGAGGAACTGTCCCTTTTGCGGCCTCCTTTAAATTATCTTTGATTTTCTGTAGTCTTTCTCTCTTTGTTTGGCATCTTGGCTTTACTCCTTTGGCCTATATAACAAAGATAAAGCTTGCTTGCAAACTCCTGTCTGGAAATGTAACTAACAACTTTGTTGAGTAACTTACCAACACATGCCCCCTCGAAAATCTGATGATGTGAATCTGAAATGGTCGATGATGACCATAAAAACGTCGGATGCAAGAAGCAATGGAGAAACAGTAACGAGTCACGCGTTCACATGCTATTTGGCAATATCAACGCTAATGCTTACATCGCGTCGTTATGGCAACGACCCGTCAGACTGTCTAAGGGCATTGAATAAGAGGGGGATTATCCGAATTTCATTTTGAGTTATATTCGTGACTGTTTTGTACACGTTCTCATTATTTATGATTCAAATGCATTTTACCGACCACAATATTTTTGTTGATAAATATTGCAATGGGGTCACTTCTAATTACTTTTGTAAAAGGACAAGTGAAAGTGACCTATTCGTCAGAATATGGTAACCCATACCTGAAATGTGACCTCTGCATTTAACCCATCACTGGTAATGAGTGAACACACACTGCAAGTCGTGAACACGCACACACCTGGAGCAGTGGGCAGCACATTACTGCGCCCAGGGAGCAATTGGGGGTTAGGTGCCTTGCTCAAGGGCACTTCCGTTGCAACCCCCCAGTGCTGGAATCGAACCAGCAACCTTCTGATTACTAGCCCAACCAGTAGGCCACAACTGCCCCTTAAGGGGTTGTTGGGCTCCACCCTCCATTTTCTCCTAAATGTAGTTTGAAATCAAAATAAAGTATTGTGAACTTTCCCATTATAGAGTTTTCTCTACAAAATTTGCGGATCAGCTACGCACTGCAAACGCAGCAGGTGTGAAAACACAACGGATTTGCCCATCTTCTGCTCTGCATACATGCCGCATACGTATGCGAGCGGTGTGAAACAGTGTAAAACTTCCATACCATTCCCCTTCAATGACCATTCAAATGATGAAATTAAGTATTGTCTCATTATTTGCTAACCATATGGGTTAGCCCATGCAGGGCCCATGTGGTTTTGCTCTTTGGGTCCTCAAGCCACTGTGGGCTTGCCCACAAAAACACCAACACAGGCCATACAATTTGAAGAGTAAATAGAATGGATTACAGCAGTCAGAAGAAATAAACCTTTTTGCCAGGTATCACATCATAAATGTAATTTATGGATTATTTTATTAAAATTGAAAATATGTATATATTTTGGTATTTGCGTGAAAAGCCCGTGAAAGTTCATGGCAACAGTTATAAGCTAAGGTCTGAGGTAACTGCCAGCACAGCCGGAGTCGTGTTGAAGACATGACACCGTCTGACGGAAAGTTTTTCTGAGGTAAAGTGTTTTTTAAACTATTTTATTTAATAGTTTTTCTCAAGCTATAGTCAATAAAACAATAACATCCATATTCACATATAAAAAGCAACAGACTGTCTTTTTCAATTAATGTATGACCTGTTTGTTCACATAAACACCTTAATAAAGTGTTCTCAATGGCGTCTGAGCTCCGTCTCTCACCCATACACTGAAGAGAGCAAGCGGGAGACAGAGAAGACTTAGGCAGGGAGACAGACACAGCTGTCTCAATTCGTGGCAGCGGCAGCTAGTCGTTTTTTTTTATTGAGTACACATAACTGGTACAACTGAGTACAACAAAATGGCATTGATTCGTGTACAAAAAACAGAACACAACAGAACCATATTAGATTCCAGACAAAATATAACAAAATATTCCAAGAAAGGTAATCAAGTATCAAAATAGGAAACAAAGACTAAACAAAAATAATAATAAAGAAAATAATATTGCAACAAATTATATAATACAAAAAAATTAAACAGTTTTACTGCCTTTGGATTTTTCATTTTACTAACGGCATCTAAAAAGTATTTAAGATAATTTTTAAACAATAAACAAAGGAGGAGATTTAAAGTATCAACATTTATGTATAAAGTATTTTGCTAATAACATAATATTATTAATCAAATCATACAAAACAGAGCACTTTTGTTATTCCGTACATTACATCTTGTAAGTGTTATGTGTACGAACTTATATTTTGAAGTTCTCTGTTTGTTTCTGGTTGTTCTTGTTTTCATGCACTTCCTGTTTGTCAATCATCATCACCTGGTTCACTCTGATTAACCATACTATTTAAGTTCCCCGTTTGTATATCTAGTTTGTCATTGATTGTTTGTATTGTGGATTCTTGTATATGCCCTTGTGATCTTGTTCTTTGTGTGTTTTGGATTATTCGGATTGTCATCACTACTGTGCACCTGTTGTTGTCTTCATTATCATTTAAACGGTTAGTGTTTGTTTGTTCGTCTATCATTAAATACCTTTTTGTTATTTATCCCTGAGTCCTGCTCCTTCGTTCTGGTTCCACGAACACTAACCGTAATATTAGTTTTTGAATCTTTGGAAATAAAAATGCCTAGATATTTCACTGTCTTGTTAACTGGAATGTTATACATGGACAGATCTTGAATGGGGTGTAGGGCCAAGAGTTTACATTTATTTAAATTTAGGCCTGAAGCTTTACAGAAGGAATTGATTAGAGTAATAGCCAGAGGGATTTGGCCTTTGTTTTGTAAAAATAAAGTAGTGTCATCTGCTAGCTGACTGATTGTTAAGGTTTTCCCAAATACGTTGAATTTCTTTACCGATAAATCATGCCTAACCATAGTGGACAACATATCTACAGCTAAAATAAATAAAAGAGGGGACAATGGGCCTCCTTGCCTTATTCCACGACCAATTTGAAATCTTTCTGTGGTACCAAAAGGGAAACTGAACTATTCATGTCTCTATAAATCATTTTTATAACACTAATAAACTGTTCACCAAAACTGAAAAGTTCTAAAGATTTCAACAGAAAAGTGTGCTCTATCATATCAACAGCCTTTCTGAAATCTAAAAATAAAATGAATCCATCATCCTCTATCAAGTGACGGTACTCCACCAAATCCATCACCAACCTTATATTATTATGAGTAGATCTTCCTTTAAGAAAGCCTGATTGTGATTCATTAATTAAATTATTAATGTCCACTATTAATCTATTAACATATATGTGTGAAAATTTTATAATCATTATTGAGCAATGTGATTGGCCGAAAATGATCCATTTATCTCATGTCTTTATCTGGTTTAGGGATTAGTGTAATCAAACCCTGATTCGTAGTAGGGCCTAAAGACCCATCTTTAATGGACTCAACAAAAGTATTAAATAATAATAATCTAATATCATTCCAAAAGAATTTGTAAAAATTAGCTGTGAGGTCATCAGGGCCCAGAGATTTGTTTCATTTTAGGTTTTGAACTGCTGACTCAAATTCTTCAATATGCAAATCAGAATCACAGCAATCTCTCCAATCATTGTCAATGTGGGGAATAAAACGTATTATTTTATCCAAGAATTTGTTACACTCTATTGGGGAGAAGTTGGAGGAGTACAGGTCACTGTAAAACTTATAGATTGTCTTATTAAAGTAGGCTTTGTACATTCAACACCATTTATCATTAATGAAAAGATTGAGTAACGTGATTGACGTCTTTTTTTCTAATCTGCAAAAGTAAAAAGTACTTTTTCACCCTCTTCTATCCATTTTGCTTTAGAACGTATATATATGCACCTTTGGCTTTCTTAATATAAAAATTGTCCAGTTCTAATTGCAGAGAGACCATTTTGCTTTTTTCAGTATCATTAAATCCATTTTCACTACAACATTTGTTAATTTCAGAAGTTATATTATGTTCCTGTTGCCTCCTTACTTTGGCAAGTACTTTACTGTAATTAATAGAAAATTCACGAATTTTAAATTTCAGGAATTCCCACCTGACTTTATTAGAATTAAAGTTACTACTGTTCTTAATTTCCAGAATTAAATCTTTAACTTTATTACAGATTCTCTCATTATTAAGTAAATCTGAATTAAGTAAATTTCCAATATCCCTTAATCCCTGAAGTGTTGTGATTTGGTTTTAATAGTAGTGAAATAGCACAGTGGTCTGTCAAAGGTGCTGCAGAAATAGCGTAGTCTTTAACAAATAACATTACGTTACCTGAAATAAGCCAAGAATCAATTCTTTATTTGCTGGAGGCATTGGATCTTAACCAAGAGAACTGCCTGAGATTAGGTGTCAGGTTTGTATAAGGAGGAAGAACCCAAATGCAGGCAGCAGTTAAAAATAACGTTTTATTAAATCAATCAGAACACAAAAGAACAGAAAGATATACTAATTAAACAACTAGAAACAAAACTAACTAGAAATAATAATCAACAC
>JAZGTJ010002644.1:25253-40768 GCA_036877575.1 Botia almorhae
ATGTTCTGAATGTGTAAATGTGTTATGTGAATACCAGGTCATTGGTATTCGCGATCGTCCGACGTGTAAATATATATAAAAATAATAATAATAAATATAAACACCGAGAAGTGACCCTTTGACAGACATAAACATGCATCCTTTATTATCCTTTATTATCAGCTGGTAATTGCTCATTGGTAATAACTGCACTCGCAAGTGAAAACCAGGGATTCTTCACCCGGCCCTCCATCGGGGGAAGGAGCAGTGCAGTCACCACCTCCTGAGAAAGAGTAGTCCCTCTTCCCTCCAGCCGACTCAACTCAGGGCCGCTTAGCCGTCTACTTGGAGAGCTTGTCAGAGGCCTGAGGAGCGGGCATGAACCCACCACGAACACTGCCTCAGCATGCTGTTGCCCAGGCATGCGACACAACGCTCATGGCCATCAGATGAAGTCAGGAAATGCCCACATCCAGAAACGCACGCGTAGAGGTGGAATCCCACCGCAGGAGGATGCGCCGAGAACTGCTGGGCAAAGCCCTCGACAGTGTTGCTGAAGAGGCCACCTTGGGAGATGGGGGCATCAAGAAAACGGGCCTTGTCCGTATCCCGCATCTCCGCGAGGTTCAGGTGGCGTTCCTGGACCACCAAGGTGGACATTGTCCAGCCAAGGGCCTGCGCCGTGACCTTAGTTGGATCGGTCGCCGTACGCAGTTCCTGCATAGCCCTGGCTCGGAACTACCCTCGCGGACCTACTTGAACGCCTTGGCCTGGTGGACCTGCAGGAAGGCCATGGCATGCAGGGCAGAGGCTGCCTGTCCCACCACACGGCCAGCCTTGGCGGCGAGCGCCACCATGGTCTTGCCGGTTCGGGATGGGAGACGCGGTCGGCCCGCCAGGTAGCAGCATTTCGCGGGCGCAGGTGCACCACAACTGCACACTCTACCTGAGGGATCCCCACGTATCCCTTGGCAACCCCCCCATCGAGGGTAGTGAGAGTGGAGGAGAAGTGGCTTCGGGCAGAAAAAGGTGCCTTCCACGACTTCTGAACCTCTGTGTGCACCTCCGGGAAGAAAGGCATTGGGGCGCAACGGGAAATGGGCTTCCCAAGCGGCTCCCATGAACCAATCATCTAACCGCGAGCGCTTTGGGCTGGGTGGCGGATCCCACTCCAGCCCAATGGCCACAGCTGCCCGGGAAAGCGTGGCCGTCAGCTCAGAATCAGAGTCAGCTGGACCTGCCCGCCCCGAAGGGGGGAGTCCAGCGTCGTCCTCCAGCTCAAAGGAGAGCAGCCCACTCTCCGATGCAGCGAGCAACATCCTGTCCTCATCCGGAGCACATTCAAAAACCCGCTGAAATGCCGCCAAAAATGCTGCAGAACGCTGGCGAATCCAACGAAGGTGCGGAGTGAATGCTAACACACACACATTCGGCTCCGAAGCAAGAATCTGAATGAAAGTGAGCGCTGACCTGCTTTATACGCCCGCTTCCGAGTGGGTGTGAGCCGGCGCAGCGCTTTGCCAAAATGCTCATTGGCTCTTTCCTCTCGGGCCGATGCTCATTGGCACGTTTTTTCTTTGCGCAAAGGTGATTCAAGCAAGACCCCATACGTCAGTCAGTTGACGTAACATCGAACGTGACTGACTGAAAGGGTACTATAAATCAGTATTATCAACTGGCCCTCCCAGTTGAGCCTGGTTTCTGGTTTCTTTCAAGGTTTTATTTTCATATATACATCATTAGAGTTTTGGTGTCCTGCCAGTGTTGCCTTGTTGGCTTGCTTACTGGGAGACTACTGACATTTAGCTTATCTTAGTGTTTTGTAAATTGTTAATATTCTGTTGGGTGAAATGAAATAATTACAGTCCTAAAGGCTCTACTATTTTGTTATTTCTTTGTCTCGGATTCTCTTTTATTCTCTTACATTGTGTAATTTTCAGGTATTTGTATTGTGTATATTTTGTGTATGTATGTATTTTATTTTTGTGTGTTGTGTGTATGTCATGGTACTATTGCAAATCCCTTAATCCCAAATCCCATAAAATGTTATCTTTCCATGTGCCATCTCCATGTAATATGGAATGGCATATCTTGCTTAATGATTTTGTTTTTTTTTATCGGTTCAGTCAACCCTTTTATTCATAAACCTGTCAGGTTTGTAAAAGGAGGAAGAACCCAAATGCAGGCAGCGGTTAAAAATAACGTTTTATTAAATCAATCAGAACACAAAAGAACAGAAAGATATACTAATTAAACAACTAGAAACAAAACTAACTAGAAATAATAATCAACACAAAGCAGAACTAAACAGAGATGCTAACATTAAACAAGACACGGCTAGACGTGACGGCTGAGACAAACACTAAGAACAATTAAACACGCAACAAGACGAAACTCTAACGAACACACACACGCACGCACGCACACACGCACACACACACACAGTCAGGCGGGATTACAGAAACAGGGATTCAAACAACGCCAACAAACAGGCATGGAGACAACACCTAAATCGGACAAGACGAACCGGCACAAGACAGCAAACACGAGGGCATTAAATACACGAGCTTAAATGTGCGCATTAATTGAAACGAGATAACAAGGAGGCGGGGTAATGACGCGAGACCGGAGAGCACATGACTAATGAATATTCAATAGCCATGTGCTTCCACACGAAACGCACACCCAGAGCGCGAACTCAAACTCCGACTCAAATCGAAACTAGAACATGCAGAATGAGTCGGAGTCTAAGCCCACGCCCTGACACATAACAAGACAGTCAGGATCCTGGCAAAACGCGATCTTAAAACTGGACAGAAGCCAGGATCCTGACAAAACCTACTATAAACCTAGTATGCCTAATTAGTGTTATTAATACACATCTCACAGATATTATTTGCAATAATACCATGTGAAGTATCATTGTAAAAAGCGATATATATGTAATCTATGTTGTAAATTGACTAAATGTTGCATAGTGTCAGAAGTACATACTGTTTTAGTAGACAGTCTAAATACATTACTCTCTCATAGACCACTAAGTCTTCAAGCCTTCACATGCAATGAGATGTATTTCTGATGCTCGTGCTTGTCCTTTTGTTTTCCACTGCAAAATCAGCAAAAAACTGTTTTAGATTTTTGGTGGTTAATTGACATGAATTCCTACAATTTGCTTTCGCCTCAGCCATGTTTCCATCCACCTATTTTTATATGCATTTTGGGATATTGCACAAAAAACATGCTGAATGGAAACGCAAAGATTCTAAAAAGCGTTTGCACTCAACCGATTTGGATAAATCGTTTATCCATTAAGACGATATGCACATAAACTACAAAGGAAACATATTTACTAAATAAATTTCTTAAGCACATCAAAAATTCACTTTTATTCATAAACTGTTGCAAACCATCTGCAATGTTGGCTTATGTCGGCTGCATCTGGATCCAAAGTTGCCCCTATACACCAAGCTGACAGCTAAGTAGCATGTCTGTTATATCCGAGAAAGACCTTTATTGCAGCAACTTTAATTTTTGCTGCCAGGTTATCAGAAAGTTACGATTTTGATTCACTAAAATTGAAACTGAAATTTGATTCAATTAATTAAAACAGTGCTTTATTTGCAAGTGTTTTAATGTAATATTCTAATTGTGCGCTTGGGTCAAATTTGCAACTTTGTATGCAAATATTGCTAGCGACTGTTAGGTTTGGGTTGATCTTTATGCTCACTTTTATACAGTACTAAAACATCGTAAGTTATGTACAGTTCACATTGTGAAAATGTTAATGAAATCTTGTAAAATAGTTAAATAAAGAAACGGTTTTCATTTTTAGTCATCTTTTACTGTAAGATTTCCGGCTCCTGAGTGCTGTTTTCATGTTATAAATAAAACCCACCCTAAGAAATATTCACATCAGTAAGGACTGTGACAACTAGCACCGATCTCCACTTCGTGCCTTTTACTTTAATGTTTAATTCATATTGGCAGAGAAACAGAGCAACCACATTAAATCATAAACCCTGCGAGGCACTCAAGCAACTATTACATCTGAAATGATCAAATTAAAGAAATTAAATCATTAGTTTAATTGGTTTGTGAGGAAGAGTGCAAAAATATACATGGTGGTAATTACTTAAGCAGTGTTCTCTACAATTAGATCAATCTGCTAGGCATAAATTGATTTGTGTTTTCAATTAAAATAGTAGTTAAGTGAAGGTGTCTCTAGGAGATTAATTTGCTGTGCATGTTGTTAACTGCAAGACAGGTTTTCTGATTACTGTAATGATGAAAGTTCATGTTTAAGCTGACATTTCCTGTTAACGCTCAAAACTTAGTTCAAATTAAAGTTGAAAAATAAAAGCACACAAAGCACCTGCGTTTATTCCAGGAAATACAGATACCAAGAAATCAGTGTTCATTAACAAAGAGCAGAACAAAAAGTATAAGTCCAAATGATTTGATTCTGTGTAATAAAGAATGAAATTAAAGAACTGCAAGCAGCAGTGCATATGTACATTGTACTCTTCATAATGGCTAAGACTGCATTTGTTGGGTTTTAAACTTAAATTACATGCAAGTACAGTTAGCATTAGTGAAAAATCTTAGATTTTTTTTCCACAGAGGTAAACTCATGTAACACATACAGTATGATTTTTGCAAAATACAGCTTCATTTTTTATTTCTAGTCATTTGAAAAATATAAACATTTGAATAATTTTTACCAGCTAGGTCAAAATTTGTTGATTTGTGAAAAATGTAGATGACATTTGTCAATATGTAATGTAAACTGTAGAATAAGTTAAAACATTTGCAGACATTAGACATGCACTTTAGAAAGATCTTTGCATTCTGGTGAAGTTTTTTACAGAGATGAAGGAAAATAAATAATAAATTCGTGAATTTAGGCCAATGATTTCCAGAGCTTTTTTTTTAATTGCTAAAACAATAAGCAATTAAGCAATTTCCTGCGGGATCAATAAAGTTTTCTGATTCTGATTCTGAATAAACCCTGTAAACAAAATGCTCAGTGACCTAAAATTATTTTTAACCAGTTCTGATAGTTAGACAGTATTTAATATCTCATGCAAATTCATACTGTCATGTACTTTTACAGCTGTCATGTAAACACAGCTACAACAGTTGTCATCAAAATTGTTCACACTTATGTTTTTATTTATTTTTTGAGTAAACAATATAAACCAGTTCAGAGCATACAGGCATGTTGAACGTTTATGCCAACAAAGGATGTGTAGTAGGACTAGATGAGTGATGATTGACATCACCCATTTATTATTAAGAAGTTTCCCATGGTTAAATGCTGACTGGTTGTAGCCTTGTATGCCTCAAGTCTGGCTTTCCGTTTGTGCTATTGCCCACCGTAGCCACAGGTAAGCATTGGTAATTTATACCAGCCAGCTATTTTTAACATTTGTGTGCATGGTGTTAATGATTTGCCTTGGCGATTGTCCCTTTTTGGGGCCGTAGTGGACTGAATGACTGCTTACGTCTCTGGATGCTTCTCAAACAGGAGGCTGTGTTCTTCCTAGATCAGTCCTGCTACGGCTTGTAGGCTTGAGTCCTCCTCAGCATTAAAACTAGAATAAGAGAGTCTAGAAATTGAGCATGGCAACATAACCATTTCTGCCCTGACGTCATGGCGCATTATAAACTGGACAGTTCATTGAAGTTCACTTACAACCAAATAACAAAACAAATGCATTTATCTCAGAAAACATTTTAATCTTATATTGTCAGGAACAGGTGAGGGAGAACCCAGCAAAAACAGCTTTTCACAAAAATAACTTTATTTAAACAAAAAACCCACAAGGGGGCAAAACAAGAAACAAAGCTAGACTTGAATTAAACTGAACAAAAACTTTAAACAATACTTGGGAAAGCCAAATCAAAACAAGACCAGACATTTATATAAAGACCAGATATTTATATAAAGTTAAGCTCAAAAACAGACACAGTATGTTTTTTCATTGAAAAAAAGGACCAAGACCATAAACAGAAACCAGAAACAATACAACAGCACAAGACAGCAAACACAAGAGCATTAAATAGTAAGGCAAACAAGGTTAACAATGACAAACAGGTGTGGAGGAATCAACTGATAATGGGAGATTAGACAAGAGAGCACAAGAGAGCACATGGCACATGTAAATAAACAAAGGCCATGTGCTTCCACAGATCACAAAGACACAGAGTATGAGTCTAGATCCAAACATCATGCTTTGACACAGAACACAAGGGAAGTCAGGATCCTGGCAAGAGAACCTACCTGACATATATTTCATAATGAAATTGGCAAAGTCAGTGACGACTTAATTCTGAAGCTTGTTTTTGAAGTGTTATTGCTTGCTGCTGCTTTGCTCTTTCCACCTCCTTATTGTGGTGCTGCTTTTGCGAGTACGTGGTCATCATTACTATTTAGGGGGATTGCTTGTTGTCTGGTTCTGCTGTGAGGCTGCTTGGTTTTGCTACTCCGCTTCGGCGTGCTTCTGCTGTGGAGGTGGAACTAGCATACTCTAGTAGTGTTCCTGTAGCTCAGTTGGTAAAGCATTGCGCTAGCAACGCAAAGGTTGTGGGTTTGATTCCCAGGGTGCACTGACAAAATGTTTAACTTAAATAAACTGTAAGTCGCTTTGGATAAAAATGTCTGCCAAATGTATGTATGCCCACTTGGAGTGCTTCTGTTGAGCACTACAATTTATTTCTAGTTTCTTGGTTATCTTAAGATCTGTGATTAAAGTTGTTAGTTTATTTACCTGTTTTTTTTATTTATTGCCAGAGCTGGGGTTCCACAGGTGGAAGGATCTTTTCCTGTGGTGGTGGTGGTGGTGCTTCATCATGTGCTCTGTAATACTTGTGATCTGACTGCATGGTGCTGTGTAACTTGTATTTTGTATTATACCCATGTTCATTATACCTTTTTCTGTTAGATGAACAAACCTGTGTGATTTATTACCTTGTTGTCGGGTATTTCGAACATTTTCCCTGGGTGTAATTCCTAAGGATGGCGAAGTTGGGATTCTAATTGGTAAATAACGTGGGCTTGTGTTCATACGTGTACTGCCTTGCCACAGATGGGAACAATCTGAGAATCTACCTCCTCTTTCTCATACTCTTCCTCCTTATCCACGTCCTCTTCCTCATACTATAGTATACTGTGTACTATACTTTTTAAATTGCAAAGTCTATTAATTGTATACAATATTTTTCTGTCACTGACTGCCCTGGGTGCTGTGTTCTCCAGTTGTTGGTGTAGCGTCTATTGAATGCTCTGGAGTAATTGCCAAAAGCCAATATTTCCTGGCTGTGTGTATGAGCTGATCTAAATATAGTTTGAAATAGAGTTGTAGTGAGAAATGTGTTTTAGCAACTGTGAAATGCTGTAAAATATACACATAATTTTTATGGTTGCTTACACACCAAAATTAAAAATAACACACGGTTGTTGAAACAATACAGCACAACTACACCGGACGCGAATGAAGCGACAAGCGCGAGTTATTTACATGTTAAGTCAATGCAAAGACGCGAATAGCCATCCTGCGGCTATTCGCCGCTTTATTTATTGTGGTATGAGGCGGCGCGAAACACGTGAATAGCGCGGATGAAGCGGGGCGCATTGAGCGTTCAAGCGCTTGCCGCGTCATTCGCGCGAGTTGAAAAATCTGAACTTTGCCGAAATTCCGCGCCACGGTAACCAATCAGGAGCTCGCTCTAGTAGTGACGTGATCAGTGAGCGGAGGCTGAATTTTTTAACAAAGATGGAGGACTCGGTGAAACTCACCAAGCTGGGTGCCCTTCTAAAGGATCTGATGGACCCAGAAACGACGCTGAACAACTTTAAAAGACGTTTTTCAGCCTTCCACAATAAATAAAGCGCAGCTACTCTCTCAACAAAATCCATGTCAGTCATTTTGCAACGAACAGACAAAATAATGCACCTATAAACAAATTGATCATATGTGGTGTGCAGACATTTAGATATCTTGAAAACCTGGCAATGGCAACAGGTGCATTTACCTGTCTACAACAAAAATGAAATGTAACGAAGAATGCAGACAAAGACAGGGAACCAATTTATCAGATACAATTTGAGCAACCTCGGTTAACCATGTTGTAAGCCATGGGTTGACATTGAGAGAGGCTGGACAGAGAGGCTAGCCCAACCTCAGGAGATATACTGTTGCTACAGTGTTTTGAACATTTCAACAAGAGCACAGGTTAAATCACTACTGTCTACAGTACAATCCATACAATGTACACTCTTAATAAAAAATGATTTGTAATAATACCAAAAAGGGCTCCTCAGCTTGTAACAATTTCTAACTTGTAACAATTGGTGCTAAATAGATTTCTTTTATAAAGTCTCATAAAGAACTTTGTCTTTACAAGTGCTATATAGAACCTCTGTGGTTCTTTAAATAATCTTTTATTCATCAGAAGTCAGGATTCACTTTTTCTATTTGCAGCATTTGAAGATGTTTTAATTCAATTCATTTTTATTTATATAGCGCTTTTTACAATGTTACATTGCTTCAAAGCAGCTTTACATAAAAAACAAAGAACAATAATAAAACAGAACAAATGTCAGACATGTTAATGGTATTATTGCAAATAATATGTGTGGGATAAGTCTAATTAGGTATACTAGGCCTATAGTATGTTTACGAACAAAGAGCTGACTGAACCGATAAAGCCACAAAATTGTTGAGCAAAATATATGCATTCCAGCTTACATAAGAATGGCATATAATAGACCACCTCATGGGACAGGGCTATACAGGATTTGCAATAGTACCATGAACTACACAACATGCAAAAGCAGCATACATACATACATACATAAAATATATAGAGTAAAATATTAGACGTTTACAATTTACAAAACCCTAAGCTAAGTTAGACTCCCAGCAAGCAAGCCAACAGGGCGACAGTGGAACCGAAACTCCAATGATATATAGATGGAAAAAAAACCTTGGGAGAAGCCAGGCTCGACCAGGAGGGCCAGTTCTCCTCTGGCACGTTAAAGCTGCAATTTGTTTCAGATATGAAGAGAGTTTATTGTGATGATTTATAGTTAATTATTGATGGAAAACTGATGGTTCCAACTATATTAGATAATATGTCGGGCACTGGGAAATCGTGACAACAAAAAGCGGTGAGGCATAATGTTACTTATTGCAGCCATAACATCACACTGCTGTGCCTAAGCAGGGAACAAAATAAAGCTAAAAGTTGTCATGTATATAACGGTAGGTTTTCTAAAGAAGTCTATCAAATCCTGATGATCTGTCTCAGGGTCATTTCATCCAGTCCCCCACCATCTGGTCTCAGAGTTTGGATTCAGATGACTACAGGACCTTGGGGAACGACAGACAGACAGATTTAGTGTGGAGTTTTGTTTTACAGTTCGAATAAACAAAAACCACAAGTAGTAAATGCTTTTATTTTCTACTTTGTCACAACAAATGTCATACAATAAATATATGTTTTTATTAAACATATTAATATATTAAAGTAATTTTTTATATTATTAAAATATATAAATCACATTGTCACAAGTTAAAAACATACTGTTACGAAGCCGGACTCCCACGCTATGCTGGAAGTCCAGACTCTTATTATGACATGTAGTTTCTGCCTCCTGTGTTTTCCGTGTTCACTTCCTGTTTGTGTTAATAGTCATCACCTGTTCGTTCATAATTAGCCTGTGTATTTAAGTTAGTAGGTAAGGAACTAAGGTAGGTAATGAGGGAAGGCAGGTGAAGGGAATTGACTGAAAACAGGATTAACGGGGAAACAAGAGGGCGGGGCACATGGCCAATGTGCTTCCACCAACGACAAAGACCCAGAGCATGAGTCTAGATCCTGACTCCTAGAAATAAGAACAAAGACCAGGATTGAGTCAGGATCTAGACATCATGTTCTGACATAAAACACAGGGAATGTCAGGATCCTAGCAAGGGAGCTAGGAAAAACTCAAGGCAAGGAAATCAGGAAATCCAGGACCCTGACAGCTGCTGTTATGGTGGTTGACGGTTGTCTGTAAAGACTAAGCAGAGACACGGAACTAAACGATAAATGATATTTAATGAGTAGATAAACACAAAGCCAATACAAACACTAACCGTAAAACAGAAGCGACAACAAGTGCAACAGCAGTGATAGTGAAAATACAAAAAGACAAACCACGGTGATAAACATACAGAATAATCAGAGCAATGGTATCCAAAGGGCCATCCAAAAGCGTAATCCAAAACGAGAGCGAGAATCCAAAAACCAGGGAAGACACGATTGACTAAACACTATGAAAACCCTCAAACACAAACCAACTCCTAAACAATAACCCACAACCAAACAGCAGAAACCAGGAACTTAAATACACACACAAATCAAACAAACACAGGTGAAACCAATAACACAAACCAGGAAGTGAAATAAAACGAAACAGTGACATCATAAACGTGCGACAAAACCAAACATCAAAATAAGAGTCCTTGTGCTCCTCGCTAAACTCGGGAGCCGGGCTTCGTTACAGCTGCAGTTGTAGTAACATTAATAAAGTATATGTGTTGTCACGGGAGAAGAATCACGCAACAAGGTAAGCTGTAAAAAAAAGAACCCCGGAGGGCGTGTTTATTATTTCGTCACAGTGTCTAATATATATAAATAGTCTCCTAATGTGCAAGCCAAAGATGACCAGGAGAGCCAGGTCTCCTCTGGCACATTAACGAAACGCTGCTGCAAACTAGGACAAAAGATGAAAACGGTTTATATAAACTAACCATCCATAAAATCCATAAAATTGTACAGAAAGCAGTCCAACCAGGCAGTTAAGGGTTAGGTTAAATGGAATGATTAAATCCTAAAGCCATACCATGAGATAACGCAGCATGGATCTCTCATTGACAGTATGTCAACAATTTTTCTCTTTTGGTCTCACAAACCTGTCTGTTTTACCACATGGGTTTTGTGTTCACACCCAGAGGATGTCAGGAACATCCTAATTTATTCACCTTTGTTACAAAATGCATAGTTTTAACATTAGCTTATTCACCTTTTAGTAAGGTTACAATGTTACAAAGACTTTAACTTTTTTTTTTCTTCAGGTTGTTATTTTCTCAATGTTTGCTAATATTAATAGATGATATGTACTGCATTGTGGTTACCACGCCAGTTACACATGATAGTTTCACTATAATGGAATGGAAACATTGGTAAATAGCAGCAAATGTACAGTAGGACAACTCTTTTCTGACATAATCTACTGAAAGTGGTACAAATTATTTTATAGGCACATTAAGGCATTTGTTTTTACGCTTTAATATGTTCGTTGTTACTTTTTTGGTTTCGGTTTCGAGAGTCAGAGTCTAGACCCACGCTTTGGGTGTTCGTTCTATGTGGAGGCACATGGCTTCAGCTTTGTTTACATCTGCCATGTGCTCTCCGGTCCGGTGTCATAACCCCGCCCCCTTGTTTCCTTGTTTGTTTGATGTCACGCACCTGTTTGTCATTGTTCTCTGTAGTATTTAATGCCCTCGTGCTGGTCTGTTATCCGTGCTTTTGCTACTGCGTTTTACTGAGTTTTTTTTTATCTGGTCGTTCTCTGTTCCTGGTTCATTGAGTTGTTCATGTTCCTCGTTGATTTTGTTCTCACCTGTTGTTCCCGCCTCTGCCGCGCCACCCGAGGAGCCGTTGCCAGAGTACTAACCGGATCTGCATCACATCCGTTTCCTGTCTACTTCCTGTTTGCCACCTGATCCTCATCAACCACACCCTATATAAACTGGACTCATATTCAATACTGTGCGAAGTCTTGATTGCCCTGCATCATTTCTGAATGGTTTTGATATTTTTGAATAGCTTTTTGTGTATGATCTTGGTCTGTTCCCTGGTTTTGTGATTCTTGCTGCCTGCCCTGACTTTGGATTGTTTACCGTTATTGATTGTTTTCTGCCTGCCCTGACCTCTGCCTGATATATCATTTACTCTCTGCCTTGTCTACGCTGCTGCTGTTTACTGTGTTTGACCCTGCCTGTATTACGATTGCATTAAATACTGCAAATGGATTCTGGGCCTTTGTTAAAAGCGTTATAAACGGGGGGAGGGAGGGGGTAATAAATCACTTCTTGTTTGATTGACAGTTGACAGAAAGTGTATGATATTTACTACTTCCATGACTTACCTTGAATGTGTCAATAAATTGACCTAAACCATGAGCCAGTTGTAGATCTGGAGAGCTGTCCAACATTTTAAAGCTCGTTTCATGATTCATCTACAACAACAGGCATGCATTTATTTCTCATATTTATTTCTCTCATTTTCACGCATGTACACACACACACACACTTTTTTGATCGCAAGGAGCTGTTCTTGCGCAGCTTACCTAAATACCATCCAACATGGCAGCACAATTCAAAATAAATGACATTATAAAAAAAAAACATACACATAATTGAGTCAGGGTAGGTCAGGATAGTTAAGTAAGGGCTTTGGTGTATGCAGCTTCAAAACAACTGATTACCTTTCACAAATTTAAAAGAAAAAGACAGGACTAAAGAACCCTTTCATGATACAAAGTACTATTTCATCACAAAAGGGGTTCTTCAGAAATGGTTTTAAATAGAACTTTTATCACTATTAAAGAACCTTTCAAGAACCATTTTTAGAGTATAACCCACTATATGACCACTATTGTTTAAAACAATGTCTTGGGCTGTCTTGTAACAATTATGGTGACATGTATTTTGACTGATCTGCATAGGATAGAGAACATAAAGGAAAAAGAAGCCCATATTCACAAAGGCTCTAGAGAGACCAATCGTAAACATGGTTTTGGCCAATAATGTGATACTTCTCAGAGAAATTCAAGCATCCTCAATGACCACACAGTTTTCGATAATGTACCTCGAAGTCAACACTGGGGCACATCTTTAAAAAAACATTATTTAAAAAAAACAACTTTATTGAATGGCATTTGAAAGAAACTCTGAAAGAGTAAGAGACCTGAGGCATGAATATGTCCAGATAAGTATTGTACACTTCAGTATTGTGCACTATTCACAGAACCTTTTACCATGTACATTTATAGTAGGCTTATATTTAAATGTTGTCGATTTTTAGAGTTTTGCCAATCCAATCCCACATTAATTTAATAGATGAGACTCATAGAGTTTAACCTGGCAAAAGTTAGAGGAAAAGGGAGAAACATAATTGGCCCCAGAGATATTTTTAAAGTAGTGGTAACATTAAAATGTGTGCTGCAATCACAGGTCCTTCACGGCATGCCAAATTAGGTCCTTTCAACATGCACCACACTTAAATATGTAGACCAACTGCGCAACATTGGCACAGCAGAAGACCTAATGGATGCAGAGCAGATAAGATGCATTGTCATTTGGGACAATATATCTTTCCACCAATTTGCTATTGTCCAAAACTGGTTTAATGAACATCCACAATTTTTAGTCCAGTACCTCACACCATACACTCACTTCCTTAAGCATATTGAGGTGTTTATTTCAGAATGGTGGTTTATGATCTCCAACCTATGTCAAGATATCCCTCATTCAAGACATTTGGAGAGAAATAGTTTCATCAATGTACAATACTTCTCTTTTGTGTTGTGTTTGATCAATATATTTATGTACTTCACTTCAATGATATCTGGAAAAATCAAACCCAGACTGTATCATTAGATAAGTAGAAAGTTTACATTAAAGTGTTTAGGATTGAGCGCAGCAGTGTGTGTGGATCAAACAGAATCTGATTGTATGAACCAACTGGTAACGTTTAACGTTTTAAATGAAGGGTTTCATTTTGCAAAAGATCTGAGGTGTTCTGCTACTTGTGTGTGTGGATGTGTAAATTGTGTGTAGTGTTTCGCAGTCTTAAAAATCTTTAATCACTGTACCCAGATTGCCCAGTTAACTTTAAGAAAATGGTGCTAATGATTCAACCAATTTTATTTTCAACACATTAAGGAATAGATTATTCAAAAAGGAAATACTGTCATTTTTAACTCAGACTCAGCTGTTCTAAACATATGACTTTCAGTGTGTTCTGTGTGTTCATTATGTTCTCAGTGGTCAGTGTATGTTATGTTGATGCAGTTTCAGTAAAAACATGCTAATACAGTTAGCATGGTTTAAAAGTGCTGTAGTTAGATGTTGTGTTTGTGATGCCTATGAAGCAAGTTTGAATGAAGGGTTACAGGGCTGCAATCACTGCTCTGTGAGCAGCAGGACTGAGTGCTACATTTAGCATTTCTAAACCGCAAGACTGGGCAAAATGGATCCAAAGGTTTTAAAGGTTCTGATTGGTGAGTATCCCGCATGACAATACTGATGAGAATCAGGTGAATACCCCCCTTTTTTGCATGGGAGACGAGGCAGACAATATCCTCCGTGGGTTACCATTGACTGATGCTGAAAAGGTAAGGTATGAAACGGTTAATACAGACTTTAAAACACACTGCTTTGGAAGAAGAAATATAATATGGGAACACACACAATTTAATATGCATAAACATGAAGATAATGAGATTCACTTTTAAATGATAAGATTCCCTTTGCATATGTAAAATTTAAGATATATTTTGATAGATCCTGTGGTCTGGTTGTATGTTTTTAGTGTCCGGACAGGTTCCCTTGGATGTTGTTGGGACTTGTAAAGTTTGCTGCTAACAAAATGTGTGGACAGACCAGCTATTGCAAAGCTTGAATTAGTGGCACGGTTGTATAGCATAGATATTGAGACATTAAAGAGGAACTCCCCAAAATTATGCAGTGGTCTGTAAGAAGTATGACAGCCATATGTGCCATGGTGATGTTCTGTTGTTGGGGGTGAGAACCCAGGAGGAACATGACAATTGTCTGCATGTTTTGCTAGAGAAAATGCAAAAGGGATTAATCTCAGTGTTGAGAATTGTGAGTTTTTTTTAGTGTCAGTATTAGTCATCACCCAATGAAAACAACAGCCATCAGGAATATGGTGAAGTCCTCAAATATGGGCAAACTGAGGAGCATCCTGAACAGTATCTGTGTTTTCTGTGTTTAGTGTGTTTTCAGTGTTCAGTTTGTTTTCTGTGTTCAGTGTGTTTTCAGTGTTCAGTTTGTTCTCTGTGTTCCGTGTGTTTTCAGTGTTCAGTTTGTTTTCTGTGTTCAGTGTGTTTTCAGTGTTCGGTTTGTTCTCTGTGTTTAGTGTGTTTTCAGTGTTCAGTTTGTTCTCTGTGTTCAGTTTGTTCGCTGTGTTCAGTGTGTTTTCAGTGTTCAGTTTGTTCTCTGTGTTTAGTGTGTTTTCAGTGTTCAGTTTGTTCTCTGTGTTCAGTGTGTTTTCAGTGTCGAGTTTGTTCTCTGTGTTCAGTGTGTTTTCAGTGTTCAGTTTGTTCTCTGTGTTCCGTGTGTTTTCAGTGTTCGGCTTGTTCTCTGTGTTCAGTTTGTTCTCTGTGTTCAGTGTGTTTTCAGTGTTCAGTTTGTTCTCTGTGTTTAGTGTGTTTTCAGTGTTCAGTTTGTTCTCTGTGT
>JAZGTJ010002645.1:0-40763 GCA_036877575.1 Botia almorhae
TTTTTTTGTATTATTTACTTCTATTGCAGGTCCAGCAACACAGCCTTAACCTATGATGTACATTTTGTGTGGAACTATTTGCTTGGCCGACCATTAGCAAAGAAAGACCATTAGCAAAGAAGTGTTTAGTAAATCTGCCTGAAAATAAAAATAAAATTATTCTTTTTTAAAACCATTTGTTCAAAAATACTTTCATGTACACATTGTGAAACAATTCTGGTGATCATCATCAAAATCTTCAGTCTTCCCCTGCAATTACAATGAACAGGGACTTAAACATTCAAACTTCACAAAAATAAAATTGAAACCATTATATAACCTTCCAGCAAGCTGTTTTTTGTAACAATTGTAACAACTAGATCACAGTGTCAGTGAGTTGAGCTGGATCAGTCCCTTATGAGCCTGCATGAATTATATCAAAACGAACTAGGATGGATGTCAAGATTCATTAAACAACTTAAATTTCAGCCTGTTATTGTTATTGTAATTCATGACGTCAGAAGACTATATATCGCACACGTCATGTGGACCACTTTTATGATACAATTTTCATTCTTTTGCATCCTACAAAATTTTTTTTTTGGGTTACGTGGAATAAAGAAAATGTGTCACAAAATTGGTTTGAAACAACATCGCAACTAATGTTGGTGGAACTATTGTTTGAACATACCTCACTCTGTAAACAAACGCTGCAGTGGCTGATGGGTAAAAAGCCTCAGTTTCATGAAGAATGCTCCTGTAACCTCCTGCATATATAATCAGTTAAATCCTTTTCCTGGTATTACAGGCTGTATTAAAAGAGGCGGCTCGCTCACAGATTTGCAGTGATGACGGTAAAGAACTGATTAGAGAATATAATTGATTGGACACAGTCAGAGGGATGAGGAGATGAGAGCTGATCACTTAGATTGAGATTGGCATATGGGCAAAATGGATTGGATAGACTTTGCTGCGGGTGAGAGACCAGGGAACGAAAAAGTGGTTGTGCGTAGAGGAGAAGATTAAAAAGAGAGACTTATTAACATGAAACTGAGAAAAAGAGCTATTTTTGTTTAGTGTGGGTGGCTGGTTTTAATATATTTGCCAGGAAGCGATAATGTGACGTAATCAAAACAATCGGGTTAAAAACAAGCTCAGACTGTAAGAAATGTGTCTGCTTGGAAAAAAATAATCTTTACAGATACTGCTTCTTATTTTAGAGATGAATTATTTGGCTATTTAAATAAAATATCTATAAATACATATAAAAACACATAAATCTAAATTCTCCAAACCACCTGCAATAGCAATTATATTGTTTGCCTGTTTTTATCGGACAGCATCTCTGCATTTTGTCTGTTTTAATGATATGGAGAACTGAATTGAAAGTAAGTTGCTTATCTGATGTGAAACTTCAGACAAGACATCCTGCTCACTGACAACGTTTTATGACAGTTTGTATGCTTTATTGATGAATGCGGAAGATTTGCAGTCAGAAGAAACAAACATTTAAAAACGATGTACAGTATACATGTGTGTCTCAGCAGGGCCACAGATAAATAGAATGCATAAGAGCCAATTCCCTCTTCCCCTACTCAGCAAAGCCAAGATTTCATAACCAAGGGAAATATGGACCTACCACATCGATAAGCTGAGAAAAAACAGACCCGGTTAAGACAGTACAAAATCCAACCACCAGGGGTGCAGAAGGCTAATACAGACACAATGGCGCAAATGAAATCCAAAAAACACTGCAGCACACTGTCTGCTCTGTAATTAAGTGAATTCCCCATGAATTCCTTTTTAAGAGAGTTTTAACACATATATACAATGGCCCCCAAAAGTATTTGGACACTTAAAATGTATGGATGTCATAAATTAAACCACATACAGTGTTTACATACTGAGAACTGATCTCAATGGGTTCTGGCACTGAGCATACAACACTACGTTCCACTTCCTGTGTGTACATCTGTATGCCTGTGATCTGCCACCCATATCTTTCCAATGATCTGAGACCCTATGTGGGAGTCCAGAGCGTTGCCAAAAGACACACAAAGGCTAAAAACTTCCCACACATACGCACACATGCATTAACCTCACGCGTGGCTGCTCAACGTCTAAGAGACCACAGCAAAGCCAGACACACGGCTTTTCAAAGTAGCATATCTTGACATGTTTCATCTCCTCCAGGTAAGCTCATGGATAAGAAGCCTTTCTTTTAAGAGCCTCTTTGTGTAGCACAGTCGATTAGAGAGATCCTCAGCCACATCCTTTGAAATTACTCCCAGCACAAAACATCACTTGGTATCTTCAAAAGCTCATAAATCACTTCAAACTGGTGAAAAAAGACCTTCTCTTCCTGTATAACTATAGGGAGGCGTTGAGTAATGACGACCACCACAGTAAATTATGAAAATTACAAGATGCTTTGTTTTAATGATATACAAAGTTACCACTGAGAGTTACATAAAAAGACCACATGAATAGAATTGGACTGCGTAATGCTAAACATAAGGGTTATCCAGAGGACAAAACTGAATTCATAGTGCACTACTTGATTTAAACGTGCAGTCATTTTGTCCACATGCCGTTTAAAGTTTTACACCAAAAGAAATTTAAAGTATTTTTGATCAATACGTTTAAAATGATACGACGCTAGTCATATCAACGCAGAAAATTTGTTGTTTTAGTCTTTATAAAAGTGGCTGCCATGTTGAGATCACATGACCTGCTGCATAAATATTACTACATTATTAACTTTGTCTCTGTACTGAACAAATTCATGAAGGGTGACACTTTGTACAATTGCAAAATACTTCATCCGTGCTAATTGTTGTAATTGAAAACTCCAAAACATACTGCCTTGTCATGCAGGTAAGGTGATGCCATCTAGAAAGACCTTCAGCAAATCTATTTAATAATAAATTAATAATAAACTACTGAATATTCCACAGGGAGAGTATACCACCCTAGACCACAAGGCTCTTTAGCTTACACAAGCTCCTAGACATTTTCAAACTATCGCTAATTAGGATCTTGTCAATTGCGTTCACTTCTTTCATGTGATTACAATACAGATTTCCCAACACTGCTAATATAGACATAAAAATGCAGAGCCGGCCAATAAATGCATAAGGCGGCACAAAATAATGGACAAATGATTTGAAGAGAAACTGGAGATGATGAAGTTTGAACCAGTTGAAAACATTTCAGCGTATTAATAATATAATTCAAATGTACCTAGAACTAAGTAACAATTATCACCTCGTCCATGCTGAAATACAAGATCGTCACTGTCTGAGTATCTACATGTGTTATCCATGTACATTATATATGTGTAATGGCATTTCACAATTTCAAATGTCACTACCTATCATACAATCTTGTGATCAAACGTTTTGTAACTCACTGAATATGAATGTATATGTGCGTGGCACATGGTATTATGAATGTAATCCATTTGATGTGTTGTTTCAGAATGGAGTCGTCGCAGCTGTGTAGACAGTTATATATAGCATATATAGCAGTTGATCAAAAACATAGAACAACAGTCGTCCATCATGCATTGCCAAAGTGACTGACAGATGTTTAAATGTGTTTCCGCAGATGTGCGTCTGATTAATTTTCTACATCGTGGACATAATTACAAGATGTCAGCATCATTTAGCCACGGGGCTGATGGGTAATTTCACTCTTTAACATGTTTAAAAGTGGACGTTACATTTGCATGGTTAATCAAGCCAAAATGAAGTGATGAGGCAGGGCATCGTTCCAGCCATCACTCTCATGAGGAGTGTCTCATATTTAATGTGTTTACACATGCCACCTTCTACGCCTGCGAGTTTGTGTGGGAATTTTTTAACGGATATTCCTTTGTGAAAAAGCATTTAATAAAACTGACTAATTAAGTATGCAAATGAGTGCAATATAAGGGGAAATGCGTAGCCCTAATGTGTTAAAAGCCTTTAGAAAACTAGTTAAATGCCCTCCACCTTTGTAAGAGAAGATTATTAGTCATCTCAGAGGATTTAAATGTTACAAACAGAATAAATGAACAAATTTATTAGCATAACAAAGCATTACCAACAGCTATAATAATCCTAAATGTACATTTGCTAAGTAGCAATGCATCTATGAGTGTCAGCATGGATAAAATATTAAAACGGTGTTTAAAAATCATGTTTAAATTTTTAAACCCTCCTGCGTGTGGATGCTACATAACATTGTTTAAACAGGAAGTGTAATTGCGGTTATGGTGACTAACCATGAAGCATGTTCTTCCTACTTTTGGATTTGGTAAACATTACAGACATATTGATTAGAGCTCACATTCAGCTATATAATCAAGAATCACACTATTATTTACTCAACCTTGTGGCCAAGCTTGTATGTTCCGACCTTTCCGTGAACCACAAAAGGAGTTTGTTTTTAAATAAAGCGCCCCACAGCTTTTTTAACACAATATTATTTCATAGTGACCATATTTGTCAAGCTCCCAAAAAGAAACACATCCCAAAAAGAGTCTGTAGAATTCAACATAGGCGTGTTGCATTGCAGAAATAACACTCTGAAATGCATGCAAGGGCAATACAAGACATCACACTGATTGAAGAGTCCAGGAAAATAGAGCGCTTAATTGAGAACAGGTGAACCAAACAGGAAGTAATCAGTCCTTGGCAAGGGCTCATGGGAAATGTAGTTTGACTGGGAACTAATACTCTGGTGATGGCTCCCTCTGGCAGTACGGAGGATGCAGAACGACGGCCTCCTCCGTAACACACACAAAGCAATCACATGGCTTAAGAAGAAAAGGCATATAGCCTAAAAGATTGCTTTACAGACCCAGTTACTGTGAACTGAAACTGTATGTGAACTGTAAATGTTCAGAAGGTCGGGTTGTATGGATCTAAAACAAAGTGCAAAGCAGCTCCTTTGTGATTTGATGTCTCGGAGTCACGTGTATGATTATGTTATTCAGGACATTCCTAACTTGACAATCTATATGCGTAAGGAGTTGTAAGATCTATGTGTAAAACATGGTGCTGTACATGCTGTACTCAATATTTCAAAGTTCTGTACTCAAAGCCCAGCACAAGCATTTGAATGCAGATGCAGAATCCTAATTCCAACCCATCCAGAGCGCTTGCTCATGGGCCAATAGGAAGAGGCAGAGAAATAAAGTGAAGGAGGGCAGAATGTAAATGGATAAAGCATAAAATAGACAAAGACAGCAAAGAATGGTTGGGAAAATAAAACAGAGAAGGCCTCCAGGAGGAGAAAAATGAATTCAGATTGGAAGAGTAACAAGGAGGAAAATTAAAAGAGTCAAAGTAAAGGAATGTCCATGGAATGACTGAATGTGTGTCATCATTTACACATGGAATTTTACATCCTTAAAGCTGCTGTAAGGGATTTGTTTGGCATATACAGTACAGTGTCTCCTACTTGACAGATAAAACTGAAATACAGTAAATTATGTTGGCCAATCAGAATTCTCTGCCAAGCCTGTGCTTCAAAAGCTCAACAGGTACAGCAATTGTGCTAGCAACACTTGGGTCATGGGTTTGATTAACAGTTGAGATAATAGTTTCTGCCAAATGCATAAATGTTAAAAACGGTCAGAACAGCATACCTGTAAAATTCAGCATTACAGCAACAACACTAACAGAAAACTTTAATATGCCACAATTGGTGTTTATTATTTTCCCCTTCATTCAATTAATCTTATTCACAACAATTACTTAAATTCTCATCATTCTACATAGAGTTTAATAATAAGGGATAAATGAAACTATTGATTTTTTACTGATCACTATTCACACCTTGTAAGGCTTGCCAATACCCAGAAGATCTGACCTTTCACATGCTATTTAAATCTGGGGCTGAACCACAGTGTGTGAGAAACTGCCAGACAGGATCATACATAACCAGATTACATAACACACACACTTCCTGGGAGAACCCTGAGATCTGGACAAGAAGTGATTATCATGTGAAAGGAGATTTGGGAGATAAAACTGCTTTTCTACACTGAAATCTGGTAATGGTTTAGGGAGGAGGTGTACTTTAGCAGAAGAAAATAATAGTTGCCTAATGCACCGGAAAATACTAAACACAATTGTTTCATACTTTCATTATATTAAAGATACTGTATTGTTTTACTTCACAACATACAGCATTGCAATCCGCAATCTTTCATAGCACCCCATTCAAAAAAAGAGAGACAGTTCATGAACTTTATTGTTTGACTTCTGTTCTACTTTAACTTTGCAAAGGTTGTACTTTCTCTTCCATGTCATTTTCACACAGCCTTTCAGATCATATAAGAGCAATTACAGCCCTGAAAAAGTAACCAAAAATAACAGCGACTGAATAATCCTACATTCATAAATAGCTTCATTGAATTATGAGAGCATATGAGCTGTAAAATGTTTGATAGTGAACTCTGCACTGTGAATCTTATTCCTCATTACCACAAGAAAACACCCCCATCATTCTCCTATGAGGGGGAGGAGGTCAAACAGCCCAGTGGACTGAGCCAAGCATAACTTCACTGTTCTACAGTCTGTGGTGCCTGCTTATAGCCCGAGAACTGATTTCACACACCAACCTACTGACTCTCTTTACTTCACTATATCATAACTCTTCCATGTGAACTCAATCAGATGAGGAGTGACACTGGTTTAGTGTTCACATGTGTGAACATGTTAGTCACAGTGTGACTTGGACCCTATGTTGCATTATCATATATCAGTACATGAGGTAGACAGATAAATGTCCACTGCAATAAAATGAAGCCTGAACCTGTAAATGAGACCCTGTGACCCAACCCAGTAGGCTACAGTTATATTTAATGGCCTAAAATCATATAATACCTTCATATATCATTTATATATCTACCTTCATATATCATTTCTACACACGTAAATCCAGCAGCCCAAATCTTTATAGACTTAAAGCTTTACAAAAAAGTGCATATACGTGTGCAAAACCAGTTATGCTAAATTATAATATTTACAGTATAAAACAATCAGGGATGTAGGAACGATCTGAAAATGTCTTGACAGAATTATAAGACATCAGCTTGGCTCATGAATATTAATTATCTGACATCATGGGATTAATATTCAATAGACCCTGTAGTTAAACATGGGCTGCTAAAAGGCACCTTACTAAGATAAGGTATATCAACACTGCTGGGTATGTTGTTGTGGAATACAATGTGGTGTAGTGGTTAAAGATCTGGTCGTTGAAAGGTTGTAAGTTCAAGCCGTGTAAAGAGGACATGACACCACTGTGTCTACTTAAACCCTGTCTGGTTCATAGGGACTGTACAACAGTAAAGTACAGTTTGCTAATGGACCATTTGCTACATACGTCATAGACTGAAGGAATATGTTCTTTAACATTGCAAGTAATTTTGTTGTGAAAGAATACTTCAGATCAAAACATCTGAACTCATCAGCAGGCCACAGCCTCGCATAAAAGCATCTGTGAGGACATTTCAAACCAATTACACCCATGTTAAAGGCTCACTTATGCAAATGAAGGCGATATTACATCGAAATTGTATAGCTTTGAGGTTGTCAACAAAAGACAGTATATATGATAATTATCCAGTGCATGTGACCATCTAATTAGCTGCATGCTAATGAAACCCCAGCATTCTTCATGTCGTCTTTGATGGAAAGCCACAGTGTCCAGCCCCCAGAGGAGAAAGACCGGCGTCTGCCATCACAGCTCCTCACAGGCGGCAGAAATCAATTTGGTTAATTGTCTAATATGTAAATGTTGAGGGAGGCCGGGGCCAGAATATTCACACTGCTGCCATGCTAACATTCAGACGCACCAACCTGACGCCCTGCTGCAGTTCACCTGGTTCATTGATATGCACAGGTTTCTACGTCCCAATTACACGTATCCTTAATTGGACTATGTGCTCGAAGCAAGTCGTTTAATTGACATCCCGCACCGATGCTAGCAGACTGTAATATGCTAAGATTGTGTTAGAAACTTTATGAGGTATGAGGTCTGTGATTAGCCTGACATTAAACTCTTAAGACAGAGAACAAAATCCTCAGTTATTGACATTTTATATGATGATCAAAGATAAACAATAAAGCTACTGAGATACATCAGTCAAACACATCCTGTGTATTCCTTCGCACACACGCATCAATCAAAAGATTTGTTTCTTTTTTTCTCTCCTTCAACTGGGTTAATTAAATTGGTATGCAAATGAGCAGTGTATATATTTAACATGTTCCTTGTGTAACTCATTAACATACTGAGAGATTGGTATGCTCCAGGCAAGCATTACCTAAAAGAGTACATCAAAAATGAGCAATTTTAATAAACTACCAAATCAGTTCGATATTCTAATTACACAAATAGCACAGCAATGTTAAAATCGAAATATGCATTATTATGAAGAAAAATACAGCCACAGACAAATTTTTCTAATACCTTAATTTTGCATTTTGAAACAGTGACATTCGTCAGAGCAACTCCAGCATAAACATATTAATAATAGATTCAGCAGCTATCACTGTCAGAGTACAGCTGCTTCAAAATAACGGGCATAAAAATGTCTCATTCACACATTAATGAAAACCGAGCTGTGTTTGTTTTTAAAAACAGGAGCGACTCCAATGGAATGTAATTAAGTCTTTTGATAAATTCAGTTTATCAATTTTCTCAACAAAGGGTTATTCTGTGGGCAACTACAGGAAACCACTCACAATCCTAGGATAAATGTAATGAAAATTTGCGCCAAAATCACCTGGCCCATCAGCAACCCTTTTTGTAAACTGTCAATGTAACGTGAAAAGAATATAATTGTGTACTGTATATTATCATGTTCTGCATGTATAGGAGGAAGATACTACAATGAAGTGTTTTGCAAAATTACCAACACGGGTAACCTTCAGATAGATGAGGAACCCTGGGGAAACATTTGAGAAGATGGAAGGAAAGGGTCAACAGGTTCATTATGAAGTGTCATTTTTAGTTCTGTGATAAGAACATCATTTGGAGTATCCAATTATCTTGTGGAACTGATGGGCATACTATACCTCTTAACCCTGCTCTTCTAGAGAACTACACCATGCATAGATCCTCTCCAGTCTTAAAGACCAAAATATGGGACAAGGTCCTGCTCTATGCAAATGCCATTCATCAGGCAATACCGTGGCAACAGGGTCGTGAGGAAATCTGCATATCCCTGTGCCCTTTCAAAACGCCATGTCTCTCCTGATGGCTTAACCCTGCAAGAATACCTGGAATGAGGCCATCATTGATAAATCCACTGCACTTCCCATTGACAATTTTTAGCCCTGTTGCTATGACGACAGTGTATTTGTGCACCTTGGTTTTGAAAGCAGGGTTGGTGTGACTGATAGACTGTAATCGCCTCTCACAACAGGAAGCAGGAACTGCACGATTCCAAACACACACACACACACACACACAAAAATGACATTTAAAGTGACACTTGCTTACTATCTAAAACTCACATGCATATGCAACACCTTAAACCTCCCTTTGGATCTTTGAAGTTCATGCTCGTCTGATGTCATCTCAAGTTTTACTCAAAGAAGGTTAAGCATGAGTCCAAAGAAGAGGATTTGTGAAGGTGTGTGCATGGCATGTATACAGCTTTGTATGTACCCTGGAAGAGAGCTAAAGCAAAGGAGCTTAGAGTAGATCTTTTTTCTTTGATGGCCAATCCTAAAGATGTTGTGTCAAACAACATTACTATTAGCCTAACAAACTTGTTTTGGAATTAAATACCTGAGATGGACCAATCACAGCAGGCCTAGATTAACCTAGATTACCGTTTTCTAAAATTGTGGTTTTATTGTATATACCCCCACAGAAGCTTCAGTACACTTTCATCAGCACCAAACATTAATTTTACTAGAGCTGACAGAGCATGGCTTACATTCCCAGGGAACTTACACACTGACAAAATATCTGCTTAAATGCATTGCATATCACTTTGTATAAAGCATCTACCAAATGTAAATGTAACTGACAGCCCAAACCGTTTTTAATTTAAACTTTTTGTTTAATAGATTCAACAGCAAAATCACAATGTTTCAATGTGTCCCCTGAGGTACACACAGCCCAGTTGGGAATTACTGCCGTAGTTGAGGCAGAGAAACAAAGAGCTAACTGCATATTTGCATAATTGTATAATTGTTTATGGCCCGGTCCTAAATGTCGCCCTCAGCATTTGCGGTCTTCCTCCGAGTCCACACTATGGTAACTAACACAATACCACACAGAGTGTTGGGTAGCTATCTGCTGTGAAGTCTGCACCAGTGTGGCCTCAGCAAAGGGGCGCACGAATGTTACATAAAAGCAATGAAGGCAGAGCTCAAGAGGGCCCTTTAGAACCTTAAATGCCAAATTTAAATTCTGAGCCCAGACCATTGAACCGCAAGTCCACATCGAGTGTCATTTGGGCTAAGGCCCACAAAAAATTTGTTTTTGTCTAATTTGTTAAGCATCTTTAAAAAGATTATATAAATCTTATATAAATATATATTAAGGGCAATATAGCAGCATCGTGCTCTTTGTCACCGTCTAGACAGCTCAACACTGGATGCTTCATTTGACTTAAAGCACTGGGGAGTGCTTAAATTAGGGGGACTATTTCACAGACACAGGGTAAAATACCTTAAGACCCTACATAATTACAACAATTACTACTCCCAAATTACATAATAACCCATACATTTGAAAGATTCAGAAATCTGCTATGTATGTGGTTGGGACAGAAAGCGGGCTGGAATATTTCAGACATGTTTCCTCAGTATTTAAGTATAGCTTTGCGCTAACGATGAAGTTTGGCTGGGTAAAACCTGAGCGTGTGCGTGTTTATAGTCACTGGAGCAGCGCATGTACAGATAGCTGTATGGAGAAACAATTAGGGACTCAAGGGATGATGATTAACGCTGTGATTGTGTGAATACTAGTCAGAGAGTCAACATATTTCAAACCCCAGAGCTTTAATAAGGCTGGAAATGTGCGTTTGTGAGTAAAATGCAGTCTGCGAAGTAGCTGTAAAGGAAGTGACCTATAGAAACAGAGCTGAGACAAATTTTCGGCAATATGCTATTTATTTTGAAATGTAACTTTGAAAAAAGATTATTGACTATCTACTGCATGTTTCTGAACTTACTGTGAACAAATCATCAGTCCATAAAATGGCAGATAAAATCCAGTCACACATTTTCTCATGTTGAATATCCCATTTCACTCAAAATATTATGATTACATATGCAAAACTGTTTGCCAGTTGGCACTTTATGTTGACTTTACATCTTACAGACATAAACTTTCATCTAAAAACATTAATAAATATACTTCCTGTTCCACTAGGAGCCATGTTCTGGTGAGTTCTGATCTGTACCTCAAAAATAGCTCTACTCACACAAGCACTGATGAAAGCAAAGGTCAGGGTGACAATGAAGCAGGAGAAGCAGACTGTCAGTAGTCAGTAGAGCATGGCATGCTAAGCTAATTGGAACCAAGCAAATTACACACTGGCCCTAGTAGTGCCACATACAGCGTGATCCATCACCTGTGTCCTCACAAACAACTCACATGGTTTCTAATTGTCATGAGCTCAGAACTCTTTAGCACCCTGTCAGGGCTCTTAGCAAACAAGCGGTTTGATATCCTGCTGAAAAACAGCAAACATTGTGTTCTAATTAACCTTGTGGTCCCCTGTGGGTGGAAGCAGAAGTTAATTTAGAAGTTATTGTCCATTACATCATTTTTTGCATGTTTTGTCTAATGGGGATAGAAATGAAAGAATACTTCACCTGAAACGGAAAATCGTGTCATTATTTAATCACCATCATGTTTCAAACACATTTGGGGTTGTTTTTTCTATGAGAAAACAAAAGGAGGATTTTTAAAGTATTTACACAGTAGAACACGATTGCTTTGTTATAGATGAACAAAATTTGAGTTCTTCCCTTAAAAATCTTCCCATTCAGCTACACACCAATGAGAACCAATGCCACATCAATGACATTTGTCAGTGACCTTTTTTAGCTGAATGGTAACAAAATTAAGATTTCAGTGCTTCGGTGGAGGTTAGGGACATTATCAGTAAATTACGACTGAAACATCTCAGGACGAACTAACATCAAAGGCCCACAAGAAGAAAAACTGACTGCACTTAGTCATCAGATGCTCCACTTCAGTAGAGATCAGAAAGAATAAAGCACACAATGTGAGGGAAAATGAGAAATAAAGAGCACTCAACCGGCCTTAGGTTACAGGAAGAGAGCCAGAATAACATGTCTTCCTGCAGGTTTTATATATAGGCCGTAGAATCCAAGGCTTTTCCTTTGATGTCACCGGAAAGCAGATGGAGAGATATGTCCACGCTTTCCCGCTTTAGCCCAAAGGTATCATTCAGTACCAAAACGCGGCTATCCTCCACGCTCGGCCATCAGTTATGCCTGGTTCCCACGCTGAAGGCTTTGAGAGATAAAAGATGGAAATACATAATAAAACAAACCACAATAAACACAGGAAAGACAAAAATCCCACAAACACAGATGTGCAGAAATTAGTTTTCCTGCAACTTCTTTATATACACTTGAAATACTATTCACAAATAGAGAAAAACTCTTTTTAGAATATGATGGGTTTTAATATACCATTTCTTAGAAATGTGCAAATCTACATGCAAAATCGACTTGTTGGCAGGTTGTCTGGCTGACTAGCTACGGTTACATTTATACCTTTAGTTTTACCCAAAAAGCACATAGTTTTATCAAAAGCAATAGTGCAAAGTATATGTTTCATTAGCCTGTGATTTCACTTAGAATCGAACCTATGACTTTGGTATCATTTGCACTATGCTCTACCAGTTGACCTGTCGGAACACACTCATTCTGACCTACAATTTAACTTGTTAGAAAAACAACAAGGATGCAAAAGGTTAAAACTTCTCTCGTCTCATTTGCCATTGGATTGTTTTCAAAAAACCTAATTTAAACAGAACTGCATCTCTCATGGAAAACAAAACTGCAGAGATTATTGCGAACCAATTAAACACCTAACAGCATCCCACTAAACAAAGGGGATTTTCAGATTAGCAAACCTGACTAAGCCACTTCAGACTATGTTTATTTCTCCACATCAGCGGCTTCCTCTCCCCTCTGAAGCTTAAGCCGCCTCTTTATTCCAACTCCTCCTCTCTCTCATGTTCCATAATTCTCGCTCCTCTCCATATCCTCCCCTCCTGCTGCCTGCCTGACATGCCGGCAGAATGGTTAAGAGATATTTGTCTACATGCTCTACACTTGCACACCTGTATCTTTTTTTAGCTCACCTAAATTCCACTGTGCTCCATAAGGGAAGTTCTAGATTCCATGATCCACTTTTCGAAATTCCGATCGGTACCCAATGCGTCTAATGTTTATCAGGCGTCCAATTAAAAAACAATCACCCAGTATTCCTTGGCACAAAGACAGGCAACCAAATGACGGAACATGACTCTATTAGCGCTAATGTTCCTGCTTAGGAATAGATCAAGCAGACTTAACTGCTGCCACTAAGCTCTGATCCCAGTCCTCCTTGTATAATGAGTGGAACATCTGTTGAAAGACTAATACAATTAAAGGAAGATCTCTTAATCACCATGCTACACTACATCTAATCCTGCCTAACGCTGTGGTCATTCAGCCCGACGGTCTGCTCCATTAGTGCTTACATGTGTGTGTGTGTGTGTGTGTGTACACACAAACATGTAAACATTGATGCTTTTAATAGGACATAGAACTATAAGAGACACCATTACAGCAAGACCAAAAAGTCCTACACTGTTTTTTGTTTTTAGCAACCTCAAAGATATAAGAATAAAAGCTACATATAAAAAATAAAATGAAACAGTTCATGCTTGCTAATCCTAAACCTCTATGTGTAGGTTTTTCAGGAAATAGATGCTGGTCTCAGCTGTTTGCAATTCTGTTTTAGTAACCTAGGAAGTTAGAAGACCTTCATAACACCATATTCCAAGTAGCAGAAAGTGTTTTCAGATGCCTGTATAAATTTCACGAGGAAATAAAACAGAAAGCCAAAACTTTAAGTTAGAACGAGTGACTCTTCTGTGACCTGCCCCAGAAAACGAACCCATTTGATAGAAACTCAACACCCAATAAACCTGACTCTCAAAAACACAAAGAAGTAGCGTTCTTATCTTCCCATGAATCTGTTGTAAGATCTTGCACAAGTTTTTAAGACTAGCCCAACCACCTACTGAGCAAAATGACAAGAAAGCAATCATGAATTTGAAAATGCTCTAAAATATCTAGAGAAAATGCAAAGATGAGGAGGGGGTGACAAACTGTTTAAGAGGAATGAGGTTTTGACCTGATACTGAGAGACGCTGAGCTAGTTAAACCGAGAGCATGAGGAGAGGTGAAGTGAGGTCATGGTTCAAAAGGTCAGAGCAGTGTTGGAGAGCTGAACCGTGAGTGATGTGGTAATGCTTGCTTGATGTTCTTTGCTGCTAAACTTCAACTGTAATTAAGACGAACACGTTGCACACAGATGTGTGGTTTTTTGGAAGAGTTTGGAAGGGACAGACAGCGATATTGTTAAAATGGCTTCAAAGAGTATTTGTGTAAAGCAGACATCAAATGTGCAGTCCCCAGAAACATGGCCACACATTTATGAAGAGAAAAATTGCAATCTTTCTGCTATAAACGAGAAACAGCACAGATTACATTGAATATATAATTCTGTAATAAATCTGTCATTTTGAAAAGCTACACTGTTTAACAAGAGTAGACAATTATCCTCAAGACATTAAACATGTACTATATCTGTGAAACTGTATTATAAAATCTTATTTATTTAATACCACCCTAAAATATTTCCTAAGTTGATTTAAAAGCATTCTGTCAGTCAGGATTAAGTACAGAGAGATCCATTTTTAATTTTCTTTGTTCCATCAAAACCTCCACAGACCATCAGTCTGCCAGACCGACAATCTGCCAACAGCCCACCTCAAGCTAACAATCACAAACTGACATTTCACTTCCAGCTAACTGTCAAACACCCTCCAGATCCCAGTTTTGAGGCTGGTAATCCGTACACTCACGCACACTCCCCTCTTGATTGTGGCTACATCCCTCTAAAAATCAGTGGTAGGAACAAAACGAGAAGCCAATATGCCTGGAGGGGATGACTATTCAGCTTTTATAGCCATGAGGAGACCTTTCTACATACATTCATTGGATGCCCTCAGAAAACCGTTTTAGCTTCTCTGCCGCATAACAAAAGCCAAATATCAAGGCAATTGACCTTGTTAATACATTATTCTCTCTAACCCCCTCTAAAAGGCTGTTGAGGCTTGATTTCAGCCTGACTGAGTTTCTATAGTCACTGTGTGCTGTCCAGATTTCACACATCACTGATTTGTTGATCTATTGATGGCAGTTCTGAGTCATAATCCATTGAGATCTGATCATGATAATGGATGTGCATGGGAACTTGCATGCACACAGACACAGGCCTGGAGAAAGTCAAGATAAGAGCACATTGGTGAACATTGTAACCCATGAAACCAGGGTCTGAGGCCTCGACTAACTGCTAAAGGGGCCTTAGAATGACTTGCAATTGTTTAAAATAAGACAAAAACAAGAATTAAAAAAGCTAAAATGATTCAAAATCATTTTTAATGATGTCACCAGGAATATTTTTATAATATACTTGTCATATCCTTCTTTTTATGCCTAGAATATTTTATTGGGTAGAAATTGTGAGTATTGGGGCCTTCAAATGTCGTTGTGGACTGGAGAGTGGAGATCCATTGCTCTATCTTCTCCAGTTTTGTCTGGTCACATCTGGGCTTTCAAGTCAAGTTCTTATATACTGGTAAATCATTTAACTAGTGGCATCCTTTGGCATCTAAGTGTATACATAAGAGAACTCGGTTAAGTCTCTTGAGGTATGAACGAGCAATGTCTGAGCAATAAAAACCTACAGTAAGGTAAATGTAGGGCTTACCCAATAGATATGTTCATACAAAGCCACTCAAACTGGCTCATGCTCAAAGTTTTATAAATTAAGTTCTAGTGACCAGTTTTGTAAAAGCCATGGCATTGTTTACTGTATCTTACCTCATGTTGGACTAAAAGGAATGTGCATTTGAAGGGTGTTCAAAGCAACCATCTCAGCACAAGGAGACGCCACAGCTTTTGTCTACGCTCTGAAATTGTGTGATGTGTTCTGCTAGAGAGCGCCAAACTGTAATCTGAAGTCTAAACCAGCTCAGTTCTGGGCTGGAGAGCACATGTGTTTATGATGTCACCGTTGCAGTAATTGGAAGAAGCGTGTGGAGCAGTTATTGATGACTGACTCAGTTTTGCAGTATTAGTGATCTGGGAGGAACTGAATTAATTTGTGTAAGAGGAAGTATGTTTTGACTTCTCCATAGCTCGGGAGGCCTGGCCCTTAGGCCTTGAAATAGAGCTTAAAAGAAAACAGTGATAAGTGTTTAACATTCCGGTGTTTGGTTAGTTGGTTGCTCAAGACCTACCACAGAGATGTTAGAGGTAATATGAAAGGACTGGGAAATTGAAATTGACTTCCTTGCAGAAAAGACCAGCATTATTGGTCACCGGCGTATGTTGGGTTTTAGGTGCTGGTCATCAGCATGGCAGTTGCTAATGTGCTGGTGACCCAACCAAGACTCTTAACTAGCTTTACCAACAAGACTTTCATGGTCAACTAGCTGTGTTTTCCTGTTTAACAGTAGGCTTGCAGGTTTACCAGCTAGACCACTACCAATACACCTCTAATCAGCATTAACAAATGTGGATCAATAAAGAAATTAATGCTGGTCTAAGCTGACCTTAGAAGGTTTTGATACCTAGATCTGTGCTTTAATAGGAAAAGAGTAAAACAAAGTCTTACAATATCAAATACCTCATCACATTTATTCCCCACTTAAAGGTCATAAATTAATTGGCATGTTTATCCGTTTCCTTATTTCTACATACCCATTAGGTGAGACAGAGAGAAACTAAGTGGGATAAGACTTAAAGCTTGCAGCCTTACCAGAGTAGTGAAAATGAAAATCTCTCTATATATTTTTTCTTCATGCAGACCTTCATGCTTCCCTATTATTAGATCACCATTATTCACAGTTAAGAACATGGACAGATAGGTGTGATTTCTCAATGGGCAAATGCAACACCAGCGCCTGAAGAGCATGTGTCACTGCGCCTGGGGAGCAGCAGAGGAGAGCGTGCAAATAACCCACAGGTCTGTGACAGTGTGTGAGTGATGATGTCACAAAGAAAAGAGAAGGATGAGGGTTTCAGTCCTGTTCCCTCTCATCTGTCTTTAAATGGCCGTCAGAAGGATCTAGGCGAGACCACAGTCAATGGAAAATGATTTCCAATCCAAAACCAGCTGACAGTAAATGGCTAAGTTTGAAATCATGTGTTTAAAGCACTGTTTAAAGATGACCACAGTCAAGTTACCATTTTAAAACAGTAGTTATCCTCACTACAAGTAACCAGCAAAAAGTAGCTTACTGTATTAAAGCTATTAAACACGTTTTATAAATGTATTTTTTATTATTATATAAATGTATTTTTTTATTTTAAGATTTTTAAGATGCTGCTTTAAACATCTTTTATGGTGAATTAGGGTGAAATTAGGGTAACAGTAAATGTAATTTTACAATAAATAAAATCAGAAAACCTACAAATTCACAGTATGTAATCGAGTCAAGGAAAGTGGTCAACAGCAGCATAACAGCACAATATTCTGCTAAGAAAAGGACACTGAGAGGTCAAAACTGAGGGGTTAATTTGGTTGGTTAAGCATTTATGTGAATTATGAACTGAACAAATAAATCACTCGGCTATAGTACAACAGGTAACTTATTCATTAACATTAGATAATTAACATTAGATAGTTTGGTTAGTTATCCAATATGAGTATGAGTATATGTTACAAGTCTAATATTCCTTTTGCATGTTTTTTTAGACCTTTCGTATGTTTTTGTTTTGTTTTTTGGAAACCCAAAAAACATGAAGAAAAAGCCTAGAAATCTTTTAAATTTCCCTTGTGGTGTGGTAATGAAATCAAACTGTTTCTTTTTTTTCTAAATATTTACATATCAAGGGCAAGAATGCAGTTTTCTTTAGTGTGGAACAATATCTATACCCCAGAATAATGGACTGTGTTGTTTTTCTTCAGAGAGAATTCATATCATTTTCATATCAACACCAAGTTGTTTAGGAGGAAAACACATCTTCACTTGACGGTCCCAGGAGATCTCACTGTCTCTTAGAATTCTGACTGTGGAACACTCACGATGAAAATAGAACATTCTATCTTGACCTTGCCAGAGGAACAGGACCTGAGGGAGAGCAGTAAGAAGTTTTGTTGCACCCATGTTTGCAGCCAAGGCTAAAGCTAAGACAGTCATTGAAAAGAACAATCTTAAATGAGACGTCTTGTTTCTAGACAACAATGAGAATAAAGGGAGAGCAAACTGAGACTACACAGTATGATTTTAGATGTTGCTCCTGACACAAAGGCCTTAGTAATCTAACATGTCTCCTGCAAAGTTTAAAAACGATCTAAATACTCTGACCTGTGCTTAAACTCTAACATTTTTCACCAAATTGTTTTAGTTATATGAGCTGTGTACTTTTAATAATGTTCCAAAGTTTTGATTCAATTAATTACCAGTAAGAGTATAAAAGCTGCTTCTTATCTCACTCTGAGGGCAGCTTTTCCACCTCTTAAACACAAAGTCTTTATCTGATTGGCTATTGAAGTTAAACTCAGTGCTCAGTGCCAGCTGAGCAACTACCATAGAGATGAATGGCCAATAGCTCACTCCAGCTACTATAAGTAGTGTAATCCTTCCTGCTATTCCTCTTTATTTAATTTTCTCACGTTAAATTAAATATGGTGTCCATGAGTAAGGTTCATGAGATTGTTCTGTCTGGGGGGACAGAAAGGAAATACCCAGTTCACAGAGCGCACAGCCAGGTCATGAGGCCTGGTCAAGACACAGAGAGACAGAAAGACAGAGAAAGAGGGAGGGAGGGAGGGAGCGCAAGAGAGTAAAGTAAATCCCACGCGACAAAAAAATCCCACAGTTCGTATAAAAATAAAAACAATAACAATTGACAGAGGGAAAATGGTGAAAACAGAGCTTCAAAGAGACACAGAGCCAATGGGAAACTAAAAGCGGGGAAATGGAACACATGAGAACAAAGAGACTTAATCTGTCTTGTGTTGTTTCATTTGACAGATTTAGGGGAAATTACCACATGTCTGCCTCTAAATTTATATTATTCAAGGACACAACCTTTTGTGATGAAGAAGGTTCTCTTGTGGGCTTAGCAGGAGAGCAGGAATTTTGGGAGAATTTTTGGAATTAAATTATAGAAAGAAAAACAGATAGAGATAGAGAGGTTGGGTTGCTTGCTCGAGTCATGTGTCTCTGATGCAGCCAATGAGATGGCATAAAAGCCGGTTCATTTGCGAGTTTACTGGGTCACTGGCACAGCTGTATGTGGGGAGGGCGCCAGGGAGCGGCATGAGTGTCTGGAGGTACCAGTGAGTGTCTGACTGGGAGAAACACGCTCCAGAATGCATAGCAATAATTGACTGCGTGTCTGTGAAGCCCAGATAGAGCGCAGCAGAAAGCATGCGAGCAGAAACAGAGCCAGAGATGCGCATGACCATGTAAGCGTGTGTGTTTATGAAAGGATTTAGAAAAAGGAAAAAAGGAGCCAAGAATATTTCATCAGAATTTATGGTAATGTTCAATGAGGTGAAAAAGCAATTCAGGTCTACTTAAGGGTTATGCAAACACATTTTCTATGTCTCTGTGTTTCCAAAGCTCTCATACAGTCAAGCATAACAATGCACTGTTTTGAAATATTCCACAGCCAGGCAGTGTATTCAGTCTTGACCCTACAATACAATTCAATTTCATTATATTATACTACCTTATATTTGTATAATACTTTACATATAACTTGCCAAGATAACTATATAGACAAATATTGACTAGAATTCCAACATACCGCTTATTGCTCAGTGTGCTCAGAGTACACTGTATACAGTGCATTTTTTTATTTTTAAAACAAGTACCAGTTCCCATGTTTCAAACAGTACTTTACTGTGCTACATTGTTGTCACATGACCTCATCAAATGGTAAGATTACATTAATTCAGCGAATGGTGTTACATAGAATTGTAAATGTCATGTGAGCCATGTGAGAAAATTACACAATGACGACACTGATTAGCACATGGCACACAGTCACAAGCGCAAAAATGCTCTGTTTAACTTCTACTGTTCATCCTGTCTCTAACATTAGAACACGATTCCCGCTTGTAAATGTAGCTTTGTAGTCTTGTTTGTAGGCTTGTTGGTTCTTAGGGCAAAATGTTAAATGCTCTCTCTCGCTCTCTCTGTCGCTTTGGATAAAAGTCGCTGCTAAATAAACAAGTCTAAATGTAAATGTAAATAAAAAACAGCCACTGTTGATGCTAATGCTAACAGGGCCATGCTATCCAGTCAAACCTTGACCCTATGGCAAAATCTATGTCCTACCACTTGACCCCTTCTTACCGCCAGCAACAAACCAATTAATGCTACTCATTCACTGTTCCAGTTAGGACAGGTTTATGACCTGAGATTTAAGACACTGGATTTGGTCTACAGGCTAATAACATAAAACTTATGAAATAAGCCTGACAAACATTTATTACAAATTTAAAAACAATAGTAAGTTACATGGATGTTGATCAAGGGAGGAATGAGTATATAAAGTGCTCAGTAGAGAAAACATGCTGATGGAAGCACTGTACAGCCCACAGACCTCGGTCAGAGCATGTGAATAGCCAGGAACAATTAAGCAATTTGTCATGAATTAGAGGATGCCGTCATGCCTGGATCCTCATTAAGTTGTGAGTGGACAGCCTAATTGAGCAACGCTCTGCCGTCTGGAGAAGCTCTGAGAAATGAAAAGCCCGGGAGCATGCCACTATAGCAATACTAGGATGTCTCCGTTTCTTACTCCCTATGGTCCACTCTTCTTAATGAGGCAGACTCCATTCCTCTTGCTCTACTGAAAGCAGTAGGGGAGCAGAATGATGGTGGACAGAGCTGCTCCTGCCAGCAGGGGGCGAACATAAGGACCTGTTCTACCACATTAGTCCAAATCCTCATCCACATGGCTGAAGTCCTTCTGTGGACTCTAATGCACTATCCCTGCTGCATCATTTGCGATGACCTTATTACTTTTTATCGAGCCAAGTACATCATGTCACTAATGTGAAATTAATAAGCACATTTCGAGTCACACAAATGCCTTAGGGTGTTGTAGTAATAACGTGCAGAGTTTATGCCAAAATGATCTACAATGAGTCTGTGTGTGTTTTAAATGAATAAAACATGGTGTGTGTTGTCAGGCCACCTTGAAAGTTCATCTTTGGTAGCTGGATTGTAGCTGGTCTAAGCTTTAATGGTGATTAGCTGGTAAGGGTAAAGCAAGAGGGGTTAAGTGGGGTGGTGATATATTTTGGGGAAATAATTGCATTTTAAGAGTTTTGGCTGCCATGCAAAGAAAGGCCATTTCATGGTTCAAGCTGCATAAAACTTTAAGACCAAGTTGAAACCTCTGTCAGTTTGTGGCTTTTGGCATTGGACTCAACAAACACACCAGAACTAAATGGGTATCTACCATGGTTAGCAATCACTTATCTGTCCGATCCTGGTAGACCACCATGATCATGCTGTTAGGTAGACCACCTTGAACCAGCAAATTAACAATTACCATGCCCCCAAAACCAGCTTAATTTTACTAACATCAAGTCAAGCTAAAAAAATGTTCAAAATTTTTTTAATATCTTATAAAATTAAAATATAATTAAAATCTATTAAAATCTTATAAAATTATAATCTTTTATAAAAAGATTTGAGAGTCATGATGAAACAATTACGTAACGCATCAAAATAAAAATATTGGCATATTTAGAATAACAGAGGAATATTGATATGCATGTAAACAGTCACTGTTTTATTTCAACACTGTTTCAGTTACACCTGTTGCCATTTAAAAGGGTGAAATGACTGTTGTATTCTGGTCATTTCCTTGTGAGTTCTACTCGTGTTTAACCACAGGGTCATCCCCCTCTGCTCTGCTAAACAGGAAGTGGAGTTTGTGAGAGCAATGGGTCAAAGCTTGAGGTTACCGTCATGGCGTGCTGCAGATCTCGGCATCTGCTGTTTGCCTTTCCTGTTTTGACGGCTACTGTCTGGCTCACTCCAAATAATGCTTTTGCCACCCTCAACAGCCCCTCACAGACCCCATATCGTTCCGCACAAAAAGAGGAACCGACTAAAACGTACATCCGCTTTCTCCCTCCCAACTCCCCAAACACTCTGACAAACAAGCAACTGGCTGTCCTGCAAACAGGCCTGGGAGAGAACATGCATGTATGGCGAGATCTGCTTCACTACATTTGTTCTACTCTGGTGAATCTACTCCCACTGTAGCAAAAATATCAGTTAGAAAAGACTGAAGTTAACTCGTGGGTTTGTCAGTTATATAACCTGCATTGCTGTGAAAATAAAGACATTTATATTCTCTGAATAAACACAATGTTCTTCACTCTAGGGCCACTGTGGCCTTTTCGGCTGGAATGAGAATCAGTAAGTGTTTCCAAATAACAGCCTCTGTCCTAGACATGTTAATTCTAGGCAAAAACATAAGACTGATGCTGCAGGAAAGTTTTGTTTTTTAGTTCCTCTAATCTGATTGGACAAGACATTTAGACTGATGATATTCCGTGTAACAGTACTGAGATGCATCAATGTTTGTATCATTACAATCGTCTCTGTTTGACAAGAAAATCACAATTTCAGACAAGAAAATGTGAATGGTGCGTGGAAGTGAAGCGAGAAGCAGAGTTGTGTGATTTTGCCTGGTTTGCCTTGGTAAAATTCTGGACATTAGTATTTTCTGTCACTCCAGGATGACTCAGATTGAGTTTCTCTTTGCGCGTATGTCTGGAGTGAAGCTTGAGTGATTACAAATCACTTTGAACGAGAAGAATTTGCTGTCATTTTTTTTCCCACTCCACTACATTCCAGACTGTATGTTGCTCAGTGACACAAAATGCTTCGGCTTTTTTAAAACTATTTTCCACTAGCGCAGAACAAATAACAGGCTAAAATTAGTTAAAAACACAAGTTACACAATAATTAGCTTGCGAATAAATGATTCTATGTAAGAAATATGAGATGTTGTGCCTATAGACAAATCACAGTTTTGCTTATAATCCATACACCAGCACTCTTGTGGTACTGCTTAATTATCAATATGTTATAATAATATCTACAACAATTCCTAATGTGTACTATTATTTGCATACTGATAACAGACTTTTTTATTTTATACATTTTTATTTTTATTAATTATGTACAGAACATTTTTTTAACAAATTGGTATACATGTGGGTATACGTGGGTGTAAATCTCACGATGAGGGATAATGCATGTTTGTGGTTACCATAAATGGGTCCATATGTGAATGGTATGAATACATAAAAGGAGGAAGGAAACAGTAAGACCAAACACGCGGTTCTCATGCAGATATTGTGTGTGTGTGTGTGTGTGTATGTTGTGTGTATGTGTGCGCGACAGAGCAGTTATGCGTGTTCAGTCCTAAATCCCCACCTGCTTACTCGGCAGAGCTTCACATTGTGTAAGTATCTGCTTACAGAAATGATAAAGACCCAGGCAAGATAAAGTATTAAAATGGGTAGGAATGTCGTGGGGGGGATTGGGGGATGGAGTTGAATTCTGTCAGTAACATCATTACAGTTAAAATAGTTCAGAGGAAAATGCTTAAGAAGGAAGAAAAATCTTCAGGAATCCAGTATGGCTACATACACACTGCAAAACATGAAAGAAAATGCCTTGAGATTCTCAATAAAAGTGGGCCAGTTGCTTTGAACATGTGGAGGACTGGTGTGTGGATGAATAGTGCAGTTACTAACAAGCATGTTTTATCTTCAGTGTTTTAACTGAAGAAATGGTGCTATGACTAAACATGTCGGACGACCAAGAAACACACACACAACTTTGATCATTATTGTTTGCAGGGCATCCAAATTTTTCCAAACGGTATTTAAAACACAAACAGAGGCTGTCTTTGATCTCTAACGTTCTGATGAGCAGATGGAAGCCCAAACTTAAGCACAGGCTGATGAAAGCTGAACATGCTAGCTTAACACCACCAACCTGACAGCATACAAAAAAGCCTTATAAAGAAGAGAACAATTCTAAAATGAGAAGAGTATAAAAAAATATTAATCATAAATCTATACACAAAAAACTGCCTTTGGTCATTTAACAGGTTATGTAGTATTTTTTTCTCAGTTACATGAGGACTGAAGAACATACATCATGGTGATGTCCCATAATTTTCCAGAAGATCAAGGGTACTGAATGAATTCAAGGGGAGTCTGGGGGAGGTTTAAATCCCCTCAATGTATGTCAAAAGGAAAGCTCACAGACAAATTACTCATGATATGAACATTTTGTAGCTCACAATCTGTAGCTCAGTGGTTAGAGCATGGCGTTAACAACACCAAGGTCATGGGATCCCAGGGATTGTACATACTCAGAAACAATGTATAGTCTATATATAGACTATAGTTAATGTATAATGCAATGTAAGTTGCTTTGGATCTGCCAAATGCGTAAATGTACGGTTCCTGTGGTATGACATCATGAACGCAGTGGCATCATGTGGGTGTCATGAACATGGGGTGATGTCAGTTTTAGTGCATGGTTTTAGTTTTCTCAAAACCTTTTTTTTGCTGCTTCTCTTGAACGATTTATTATTAGTAATATTATGTACTGTCATTCTTATTAGAATGACATGAAATTGATTAAATTATTGGAATTTTTTTTAAATTCAATTTAACACACTCTTCTGTTAAATGTGATGCGGGGATCTCTTAAGAAAAAACTAATAAATAGAAACCTCCCTAACCGTGAAAAACAATCCATAATTCATAATCTTCTGTCTAGTCTGGGGGCAAAAGTCATAGTGGCATCTATTATATATATATTATTGATCGTACACTTTTCCTGTTATTAATTCACAACACAGGCTTTAGGTAGAGCTACACACGTCTGACAACGTCTGCAGTACATTGCGATCTTCAGATAGCAGCGCTGTAAGTGCTGTCTTTAAAAAGTTTTTTTAGACATTTGAAGCCGCAATAAGCTTTCAACTGAGTTTCAAGTTCCTCTTTTAAAACATCTGGCAGTGAATGTTTGTGAAACCTACCAGCATGTGAATAAGATGTAACTGTCACAGTGTTTTAAACCCCAACAGTAAGATTCACAGAGAACCAGCAGTGTTGAAAACATGGCCTTGAGAGAGCTGTAACTCAAACATGTGCCTCCAGAGGGAGAATCTGTCATTAGCACTTCCTGTGGGTGGGGTCAAAGGGTTAAGGCAGGGTAACTGCATGGCTCCTATGCAAAAGAATAGATGGTAGACAGAGGGAGAGAAATGGTGGGAAGACCATACATCATGCTCTCTCCAAGCCCACAGGATGTCCCCCGCTCACTATTTGTTATCGCCAGGAAGAAACAGTCCTGTCATTGTGAACAAGTGGGTCAGTGGACCCCAACCTGCTAAGAGAACACAAATCAGTCAAATGCACATTCAGGAAGACTAGGGCCCAAGCTAACAGAGAACTGTTCTCAGAACGCTGGCTAACATTTTCTAAAAATTCTCTCAAATTTCTCTCAAAGTTATCAAAAGTTTTTGCAGTAACGCTAGTAGAACACTTTTATATAATCAAAAACATTGTTCTCCTTATTCATTTTAAAAAGGTACCAAACTTAAATGTTTAAATAGTGTTCCTATAACCAAGCAATAATGTTAATACATCAAAAAAACTGGACATTTTGATAACAAAAAATAAAATTTTGGACATTTCTATTACTTAAAGGAATGTTAGTGTAACATTCCTACATTCCCAACAATTATTAGCTGGGGGTTAACCATGAAAACATAAGTGTTGAACAATGGCTTTTGTTTGTTTGACTGCGTGAAATGTCGTTAAATCGCAAATGTGGCACATTCAGTGCAGGTGTCACAGACATAAATGACACCTGCACTGTGCGTCATACATGTTTACATCTGCACTGAATGGGCACATTCAAATGGGTTAACGTAATGAGTGGCATGTGGCCTAAGTCACCTTTGAATGCAGCTATAAGGATGCACACACAGACTAAGACAAGACATTCCACGCACAAACCCACACAGGGGGCCTAGCATCTGGCTAAGCTATCAGTGCTCTTTTAATGTTTCCTGTCAGTTTACAAGTCATGTTTTTCAAAGTTAGTACTCACTGTGGTGCTTTAAATATGCAGTCAGAGAGGCCAGAATCCCCATTTCTGAACTAAACCATGTTGGAAAATTCACCTTGGGCTAGTAGCTGTATTTTGAAACATAGTAGCTGGATGTAGCTGGTCTAAGCTAATCATTTCCTGTTCCATGCTGAATATTAGCTGGTTGACTAGCCACCAAGTTCCAAAAGCCAGCATGACAACCTTAAACTGGTATAATGCGTTGGTATCCCGCTACACAGCTACCAGCCTGCCCTGGATTTTCCAGAACGGAATACAGTGGGTTATTCCTGTTATTCAACGTCACTCTTATCACAGCACACATAACCAGAAGAAAAAGGGAAATAGAGGGTGAGGGGAAGAGAAATGTTTGTAAACCACTACCTGGCAGCAATGTGTCAGGCTAATTTGGGCATCAGACTGAAAACAGTTGAGTAACAAGGTTAGCATGACAGATTACGCTGGCTCAGAAGTGTGGGAATAGCACGGAGCTCAGCCACCGGCCTTGATTAGTCACTACTACACGTCTGAGCCAGTTCCACTTTCTTCAACACAGTTTACCAGAGTTACAGTGACCAGAGTCATCTGTCTGTCACCACTGGTTTCCAGTCACGCAGACAAGCAAACAATGAGGAGGAAGCCATGAAAGGAACCACAGCCTCTAGATTCTGTTGTGTCTGGGAAAGGCTGTAGCTCACACACAAAAAGTTTGCAGTGGACAAAAAAGAGAAGGTCAAAGAGGATTCTGGAAACAACAAGGTTCTGGCCCTCAGCATGTGTAAAACCCCATCCTGCTGCTATTTTAGGTTATCAGGAGGACAGCATTCCTTCACAGCTGTGGGCTTTCCAACACTTTAGTCAGAAGTGACAAGAGATATGTGTTATTGTCTCTGACCTAGCTATGCTTTAACAGACTGATCCCAGGGAATCTTAGGGAATCTTAGTTTTTTTTTTTCAGACCACAGTGTCAACAGTTGTTTATGTTAGCGTTTAAGTTTAGGTGTTGGGTTATTGAAAATATGATCTGCCTTCGAGAAGTCTCCTTTAATATAGTTTGAAAGGTCTGTATGTGTTTGTAAAACAGGCAAGAGGTTGTAAAAACAACTCCTGTCACACTGTAGCCTTTTTTTAAGTTAAAAAAGAATATAAAATCAACAAAGTAGTGTTACATTTCTGGCATTCCAAAAGTTTTCATGTGGTTAGGAATTATAGTATCCATACAACATTAGCATGCTTTACATTTCAGGGCATAACTGCTGTTCACTGCCCATAAAAACACACACACACATTTAGTCCTGTGGGCTCTGGAATGTTAGCCTGTCCAGGTGCAGATGGAAAAAACTGGGGACTTTCCCCCTCAGCCTTTCTGATCCCTGTACCAGAGATCATGACTCAACAGTCACACACATCAGGGCGAGAGAGAGACGGCACAGCCTCTTGCTGAGTGAAAATATTCCCACCTCTTCCCTAGCTACGTTTACCCACAATTCACTCTCTCAGAGGATTCAAGAGCAGAACAGGAAGCATGTAAAAGCCTCTGTGGTAATTATTTATGAATATTCCCCCACAATTCACACTTATCAAAATATCTCAAAGGTTAATAACCCAGGCCATGAATGGAGTCTTGTGTCTGTGTGAAGCTAAACTTTGCTGATCTAAATCATATAGGGTTGCACACTTTAGCACAGGAAATCTAACAGCCAGAGTTCATTACAAGCACATTCACACAAGCTGAAAAATGAAACGCAGAAACATGAGACATAAATGAACATGGAATTTGTCATGGTCAGGGTTATATGTCAAAAGTGTGTGTGCTGCTTGGACATGTTGAACAAAACTTGGACAGTTTTAAACCGGAAAGTAAAAAATAAATAAATAAAAACACAGCAACCATGTTTCAAAAACCTTGATTTGTAACCATGGTCCTGTCAAATACCAAATCCTGAATCAATATCCCTGTTGGTACTGGAATAACAACATGTAACAACATTACATATCAATCAGTGTTTAGGGGTAGTGAAATGGCCTTTTACATCATTCTAACCAACCTATAATTTACCTCAGAAATTACTGCTAGTTGGTTACAGCTAGGAACAGAGGTTGATACATTTCTTTGGCAAGAATGTTGTTTGAAAACTTTTTACTATAACTACAACTAATACTAATACTATAACTATTTTACTATAAACTATAGTATAAACTATAAGGCGTTAAAACAGTATAAACATATTTTTTCTGTAAAAAATCTTTGAAACAATGTGGATTGTAAAAGTTGCTATAAAAGTAAACTTGACGAGATCCCATTGGCCACCTTGTCACCTGCTATGACATGGTTTTCCAGCAAGAAAATTTCCAATGTAAAAATCAGCAGTCACAGCATATCAAATACACATATGCTGAGGAGAAAAGACTAAAGCAGTTTTCCGGCCCTTCTTCATCTCTGCACACAGAGATCCCACAGCTGTGCTGCCCGGCTGAGCCCAGCCAAGCTGGCAGCAGTGACAGGCTGAGCCAGAGTGTGGCACCCGAGCAGCTCTGTGACAGCCAGCGTTCCCTCAGTGGAACAGCCGAACATGTCTTTAAAGAGCCTCACAGTCCATTCACAGCCCTGAGCAGCGGCCTTTAAAATGACTGCTGCTTCATTCTCAGCACTGAGGTTTCTGTCATAGATCACACCACCTCACTGTCAGAGCATATCCTCTGCACAGCATAAAACATGAACAACATGAAAGAGATTACTTAACCTCATAAGTTAATTAGAAGAAAACATCTTTAATCAGGAATAGCATGCAAACGTGGGGAAAGCCCATGCAGCAATTTAAGTCGTCTGTAACCAAATGTTCGGTTTATAAAGTAACTGAAAAGCCACACACTCTTAAAAAATGAACAGCTTTTTCCTGGATGGCGTTTTCCATAATGATTCATTGAAAAGATCTGCTTAAACTTTCTTTACCTTTATTAAAACCCTTTCACGCATGAGTTCTACATTTTCAGATAGAACCCCGGGTGTGAATTTTTAATGCGACCGTTATTTTGCAATAATTCACGTTCCAGTTACCATGGAGATGCAGTAAGCTTGCAGCTTAACGTTACACAATGGCGTTCTGCAGCTTATATAAATATGTATATTTCATACAAAATATAACATTTTTAAATACACAGTTAAATGAAAGATTCCGTTTTTAAATATGTGCGATCTTTAATAATGATCATGTTAGACGATTGGTAAGTTAGCACAGACACCGCAATTTGTAAAACAAATTTTGTGTTACACAGAAGAAACAATGTCCTACATGGGGCAGTATCTTAATAACTAGTCTGATAAATTAGCAATTAGTTAGGGCTATTTAGTTTTACTCTTTATGTAACAGACTTAAGTTATTACCAAACTAGCTTAATAACGCAAGACTGAGCAGTAGTCTGAGCAGTTTATGCAACTGGCGACAGGTTTGGAACAACATGAGTGCTAGTAAATAATTTTAATTTAATTTTAAATGTATTATGAATTTTATTATGAACAAAAGAATATTTTATCTATCGTGTATTTCACTTCTTCATCATCTGTGCTTTGGAAGCTTGTCACCAGTTCTTGTACTTGACAATAAATCACATTCATACTTCAATTATCCCTTCAACATATGGGTACCAAACTAATTTTACAAAGCATTGTCTGAGGTCTGTTTGTGTGGACGATATTTTCCTTGTGTACTTTCAATCAAAACAATCTGCCCAGCAGTGCTAACTGCTGTGTAACCATTTCTTTAAGTTTCCGTAATTCTGCAAGCAGCTGCTAGGGCCAGAACAGCCACATGATTTGGAGCTCATGCCAGCTGCCTGCCATCCCCGAGTTAAACACACATCAAAGTTCTCAGTATAACACCCTGGAGGGATGGAGAGAGAGAAAAAAAAGATAGCAAAAAGCAAAAGTTAGTATGTTTCATTCTAGGCATACTTGTGTAGTGAGTTTTCCCCTCCCATCATATGGGACAGTATAAACCACATTTAACTGATAATTACACCACCTGGACGCAAAAATCTTTCCTCATTTCCCCACTGGTCATTTAGTATTAGGCCTTTTTTTGTTCAGACAATGCTAACTGATAATTGTAATGGAATTACACTTGAGAACAGAGAGAGAAAGGCATTTAAAAAACGCTTAGTCACAGTTCTAAACAGTTGCCACACAGGGCGAAAAAGATGCGGTTGCAGTTCCTGGTACAATGAGGTCTTTCACATGCTGCCCTAAGGGTGGTCCACTTTGGCCGATCCTATCAAGCAGCTCTGCACTGTGAGCTATCTCACTGGTCACCATGGTAACAGCCTACCAAACACAGAGCACTCACACAGGTGTGTCAAGCCACACAGGTGTACTCGGTAGGAGAATAGAGAGGTCATGGGAAAGGATAGAAACAATGTCCAAAAAAGGTATACAGTGAAAGACAAAAGTACAGTCACAGACACTGTACAGGTCTTTAAAAATCTACCTTCCGATCTCAATGTTCTCACTGAGAAGCCAATCACTTACCATGTGTGTAAAGGTCAGATCTATATGTACAGTATGAATTTTACTGTTCACATTCATTCCCAAAAAGGAAGTGGAATTTATCCATACCTGCCAGTTGAAGACACCCTTAAAAAACAGCAGCTGGGCAGACCTGAAAGGAATCACTTTAAATTTTCCTATACGAAAAGAAACATCACACATGCTGTGAGAACTCAATAATCTCATGTTTTATTCTTTAAAGAAATTAAATCGGGCAAATGGAGACCTTTGCTTATGTTTCCTCCTCCTCCTGATGTTTTTCTTGATTTGTCTCCAGAGCAATAAGATCCAAATAATCTGAAAATCTTATAGTCTCTTTTATTGTTTCAGAAATATATAAACGTAATATATAAAATGTACCCAGCTTTACCAAGACACCATAGTAAACACAAGTGTACTGAAGTACTGTTTAATAAAGTACATATTTTTTATTTCATCAGAGCTCCTTTGTCTTATTTTTGTCTTCTTTTATACAAGAATTATCCAAAGCAAAAACAAACACATCATAAACTAAACAAAAAATAAAGCGATTAGGGAGGTAGGGAAAGAACATTACACAAGATTATTTTTGTTTTACAAAGTAGCTTTTGTTTAACATGTGAGAGTCAAACAGAGTCATATAATCAGTCTATTTTGGATTCCAAGACTAAATTATAAACTATGCGATCCATGTTACTTTTGACTCATCTGGCCTTTTTTGTTTCTCCTAAGGAAAAACCTTTGATGCAAGGTTGACTCTTAAACAAAACACAACTAAGAACTCAAAGTCTATGTCCTATAAGCTCAGCCGCGATCATGTTTGTGGAAGTCTCCAGTAAAGTCGTAGTACATAAGACCTATTTTAGAGGTCGAAATGAAGCAGAGAGCTTTTAAGTCACAGATTATTTTAAAACCTGTCACAAAGGAAAAGAACCAGACATGAAAGCAATGCCTTACTTAGAATCAGACCCACAAGTGTGGGGTAGATAAAACTGGTAACATGCTGAGAAGTGTGTGTGCGTGTTAAAGTGAGAAGAAGTGGGTGTGTTTCTTTCATCGCATGTGCGAGGTGGGTAGCAGGCTGTGTGTTTTTGTTTGAAGCCTGCGCCCAAGAAAAACATTAAGGCATCATTACTCGTGCGGCCTCTCGCTGATTGAGCGCTCGAGCACTGGTGCTGGCAACGTACCCCTGTGGAAAAAAAAAGAGAAGGATAGAGTCCGACCGAATGAAAATAAAAGCTGTGTATCAATAATCATGTTTGACAACGGCAACCGACTGTAACTGAAATATTTCAGAGAGGAATGCAACTGCGCGAGATGCAGTGGTTCACCGGGTGTGCTCCGTCAAAGGCGGCCACTGTTGCTCCTGCCAAAAGTCGCTTTCCACCCCCTCACTGGACAGCTTAGGATCCGCGCGCAGGCAGGAAGGGGGTTTGGTGATTTTCATCAGACCTCAGAAAAATCCTGTTTTATTACCATTAGGATTAATAAAGAACAAGCACACCTAACACATCCATACAGTCTGGAGCATATATCAAACCACTGCCTAACAGTCTTAGCATACAATGGTTCCCATTCTTTCTGCCTTCTCCCCAGAAAGACATAAATACTCCAGCTAATATGGGGTCATTTTTAACTTAAGAGATTTAAATTAAAAAGAATGAAACAGCAGAAATGTCTTCTAGTTACTGAAGGCTGCAGTCGAACGCCCAGAATAGTTCTGTGGGATGTGCTTTTCCACATGTCAGTTTATTTGCTGAATTCCAACAGTGCAAGTGTGAAAACTTGTCTGAATGTATCTGCCCAGTCAGCCTGTTAGCAGAGTGGTGGGTGCTGTAGTGTACAGTTTGTACAGTATGTACAGTATGATTTGGGAAGCTTATATTTTAGCTGAAGAGGCTAAAGGGGCACTGATGTAAAAGAAGGGTTGATCTTCTGCTGAGGAGGTCTTTCACCTCACTATTACATCACACTGAGGCGAAATCTAACACGAATCATTTTGGCAGCTTCAAAAAGCGCAGCACATGTAAGGCCATTTTTATACTCAATGACAAATGACTCAATGATACTCAATATGTTTAAAATGACTTTCTAAACATAATTAATACTAAAATAAACATTGTATTATGCTGTGCCGGTTAGACTGGCGAGAAATCACCACATATTCTAAGGACGGAGCCAAAACTGGTAGTGTACTGTTCCCTGTACTGAAAATCCAGCAGTAGCACATTTCTATTGCTAAAATACCCACAGTGTAACACTTCACTGGAATTTTATAAAAGCACAAGTCTGACATACATTTAGACATTAAGTGAGACAGGATTTTCTTCAGTACAACAAAGCTATAAAAGAATGAATTAAAAAAGACAACAAAGTGTAAACTGTGCCAACACTCCTCAAATCCTAAGAGAAGTCAATGGCATTCGGAATAAAATGTTAAATTTTACCGAAAAACACCTTTATTAAATACTGTGAGCTCAGGCTTCATAAGAAGTTTTAAACCCAATTAGTGCATATTGAGAAGCAACTGGTATTTGGTGCCACTAATGAGGCTAAGAGCTTAAAACCATTATTTCTAAAGTAAATGGCTTCACTGACAGACCAATGCAAGCATTGAACTTCACAAATGACAGCTTTAGCTTTAGTCGTACACATAGAAAGTCTTAATTACTTTACAAGAGTGCAGGGAGCAGCTGACAAGAGCTGCAGTTACTGCTGTTGAATGTGATACAGATATTCATTGTTGATGTTATATTGAACATGACAGGGTTGGTGTATATTGCATGCAGGTCAGTTAAGCTTTACCCGTTAAAAAAAAACTGTCTGCGCGTCTGATATGGAGAAACGACATATAAGAAACACAATATTTAAGCACTTAAATCTTAATATTCAACTACCTAGCAAAGAGAACAACAAGACACCTGACTCTTTACAGTCACAGTATCTCAAAGACCTCCGCTTGTCACTGCCGAGATGCTCCCAGTAATCCAGGTAATGACCATAACTCATACTAAAACTTTGACCCTAATTAACCTTCCTTAGCTTAAAGAAATAATGCACGTTTGGTTTTAACAACCTCAAATTTCAGCTGACTTGACAGGGGTCAACAAAGTGGAAAATGCAGAGCAATCCACACCCTCGCTAGTGGCTGAAACTTCTGTGGATTATGAACTCACAGGGCTCAGAAACACCCTCCTCCCACTTGCTCTAATGAATCTGTCATAATTCACAGGCACATTGGCAGATGTTCCGAAGTTCTGCCACCCTCTCTTTTTTTGCTGCCCGCCCCACAGCTCTCGCTTCAGATCTTACTTTCATAACAAGCCTCAGAGTTCCGAGTCTTCTCATCTCTTCTAAACCGCCGCACACTAACTACAAAACTTCTCATGGGAAAATATCTCTCACCTTCCAATTTACACGGCTCTGACATGGAGCATTTCCCTGTCAATAGTTTTCACACTACATTACTGTAACTGCGAGTTTAGATTGCGGTGAACATAGTTTAGTCTCTCTCACTCTCGCTTTAAAAACAGTAACCACGTGAAAGGTTTTCTGTGACTGGATCTCCTGTAGCCCCCCGAGCCATTATCCAATCTGCTCTGAACCATGTGGAGCTGCTTACACACACACACAAACAAACACACGCACTGAGTGAAGTCAATCTCCAACTGTCACAGGACATTTACCTTCATCTTCATGTGCAATATGGAGTAATTGCTTTCACAGATGTGCTCTGAGTCTGTGCTAACAAAGCCTATGGAAACTTTCAGCAACTTTCTTCCTTACATCTCGTCTCCCACATTAGACTTGTCGCTAACATGCCTTGCTTTGTGTATGCCCTAAAACTGACAGATATTAAAGAAAACCTTTCAAACACTATTGACAGAATGATAAAGTACATTCACTGCAATTTTATTATAATTTTATTAACACCACAAGATTTGAAATGTATGTGCTGTCACATAAGCCATCAACAGATTATCATTACAGACAGGCAGAAAAAATATATATAATTGTAGGGCAATTGTATATATTCTATACAAACAAAAATTATATCAGATGATGGAAGTGATTAGTGAAATTTTTCCAGGATTTTAAAGTTAGTGTCTGTCCAAAAATAGACTTTACTATATCAAGTTTATAATCAAATTCACTATACTTTTTAAACTAAACACCCTGAGAAACAGTCAATGGATTATAAGTGTGACAATTAGCCCCTATCAAACTTAATTAAGCTTACATTTTCCACAGGACTCAGTGTGGAAGAACAACTAATGAGGAAAATGGGAATAATAGAGAACAAAATTACAAAGGAAAGATGTAATGTGTGGGGGCGAGGGTGTGAGTGAGGAGAGGCAATGGGAAACTAAAGGTTAACCTGGGTGGAACAAGGAGGCTTAAATGTCTAGTGCCGAACTGAACTATAAAGGGATTTTCTATTTAGGAAGAATGAGAGAGGATAAGATGAGGGAAGGAAGGAAGAGAGGAGAAGAAAGATGAGGAGGAGGAGAGGAGGATAGGAGGGGAGGGAAGAGGGCAGGAGAGGAAACTTTACTGTACAGAAACATCTGTGTTGCATTTGCACTGGGATGTGAGAGAGCACCAGGTTCATGGTTCCCTATGTGCTGGAGAAGATCTGCACTGTAGTCCTACTGTGAGTCACTGCTGCTCCCAACCTTTCTCCTGCCCTTTTAATTTCCTTCTCTCACTCTGCCTAATTAATCCCTGTAAGTACGCAGATGTATTTCTGTCATGTTAAATGTATTTGTCATACATTTAGAAATGGCCTATCATGATTCCCAAATGCATACATGTAAATGAGATGCAGCTGCCTATGACGCTCATGAGTGAAGTGATTAGCTTTTTATGCAAAGCGGTTGCTGGAAATTTTACATGTCTACATAGCAGATAAAGAATTTTATGTCCAAGCCAAAATATCAGATTGCAGATGTTCACAACATTTAAGTTTTGACTAAATTTTTGTCATTTATACTCGTATTTTAATTTGAAATGTTTTTAATATATTGTTTAATCATTCGACCACGTGGCACAGCTTACCCCTAACATAGTGATGAGACAAGTAGCATCACCAGTCCACTTTTCTTATGCAAGTCGTATTTCTATAGCCTTATAGACGCATGCATATAAAAAGTGGCACAGCTTGCATCACTTTCCCTTCAATAAAGCCTGTCAACTCCAATGTTGAATTCTGGGAAATATCCTCTGGAGACCAATATTTGCCTATCATTGCCTCAATATGCTTCAATGTGCTGTACAGCTGTATGACTGTACGCATGGTGTAAAGAACGCAGGACAGCAACAACTTCAAAACAATAGATGAATGACATGATGCTCACAGAACAAAGCATCAACATGTCGTTATGATGCAAAGTTACCCTTCAGCACATGAGCGTGCAAACCACACATAAACATGACACAAACACATACCGGTTGCTCCCAATCATAAACACACAACTTGTCACATACGAGTGGAGAAGAATCTTGGAAGTGGCACTGCTGGGCAGATCCTGTTGAGCCAAGCTGAAAGGCCCATTTCTTTGACTGCCTGCGCATCAGTACTGTTTAGCACTGTCATCAAATTCACACGTTTCGAAACAGTAAAAAAGGCTTCCTGCTGAGAGAGAGAGCGACAGAATGAAAATAAATCAAAGTATATGCTGACAGAATTGTATTCTAATTTCAAAGGGCTCTCCAAAGATCCTGACAAGGGCCTGAGATACCAAACCATTAAAAACATAAGAGGGTGCCAAAGCAACTGCTGAGATGCTGGAAGAAAATTAATGTTGCGGATGATGCCTGATGTCACAGCGCAGTCGGAGTGCTTTTACTCTGTTGATATGCAAACACTCAAATCTGAAATTAATTTCAAACATAAAGACCCTTATGCCGAACAGATGCGTAACTTGGGCGGGGACAGATGGGGCAGCAGTCAGTAGGCACGAAAGCATTTTAGGACATACTCCATTGTAAAGTATGTCTTGGAACTAGAAGGTGTCTATTTACCTTTTTTAGCAAGGAAAGAAAACAGTAGTGGACTCATGAGTTCAACACAATAGATCTGACAGCACCAGAATTCACCCCTCCAATCTTACCTCTCATGCGCTATGATTTATGGGTAGTAATTACTTCACTGCCGGTGACATCATCTTACCACGCTTCTCGCACAAAAGTGACTAATTAGCTGTGCTGTCTTCTGATGCCTGCAATGTCTTTTCCCTCCTATTTTATATTTTTTATTGCATGGAAGACAAGGCGTGTCAAAACAAGACATTTCAACATCCCAAGGCAACATGACTATCTCTGTAGCAACTGTGCTAGGGAGGCATACTCTAATGTCTTTCTCATACACATATTTCCCAACACAAATACACAGTGTCGCACAAAAGCACTAAATCCCTGAAGACTGTTTTTAAATAAAGAATAAATGCAGCATGCAGGGGTTTCTGTCTTGAACCCCAGGTCAGGACAAGCATTGTTTCTTAGGAAACACCTCAGAACACTCTGCAATATGGCACTCAAACACACATGCATTCACATGTAAATGCAACACCATCCATAATTAACACTATTTGCCACATGTATGTAATGTTACTTTTTTATTATGTCCAAGATGCATTGTGGCACAAACATTGATGTGTGTAGTGGACCTAAAAGAATTTTACTTTGTAATGCCATGATTTAAATAACGGCATTAGATAACAAAATATCAAACTATGGGGCATTCATATTGAAGACAACATACTGAAGAGAAAAATATTTTACAAAAAGTTGCGGTCAAAATGGGTTTTTAACTATAAAATAAGTATTTTGACCCTTTAAGTTTGTCAAACTTAGACAAGAGCACATCTATACTGAATGTGATGAACCTGTGGTTACTCTGCTGGGACACCTGTGTAAATTTACACCTGTAACCTTGGGATCAAAGTATACCTAATATCAAAAAAGCTCAGAGACAGTTAATTGTGAGAAAAGGTCTATCATTATGTATTTACTCACTTTACTGGTGCCATTTGGTTAATTTTGTAATCTAATGCAATGAAACACATACATATTAAGTGTGACTCCAAAATGCCACTCTAATCTTTCATTCAGAACCCAATATTTCTCCCTATGAGTTTTTCAGAGTCTTTTTTTCTAATCTTCTAGAAAAAAAGGGTTTATATTTTGGTACAGCACTCTATCACCACAACTATTGTATGTTTCATACTGAACAGCCAACAAAATTAAGGACCAAGGACACACATACATCTTCAGATACAACTGGTTACCTCAAGATTTTCAGGTAAAACGGACTGTGTGACCCTGATGTTTAAACTGTATTTCTTGACTTCTGAGTATAAAAAGATATCTCACTCATTGAAAATCGATAAAAAAAAAGATATTACTGAAAAGCCAGGAAACAGCATTTAAACTCTTACCCTGGAAGTTCAGATATGATTTTTATTAAGCCCTGAAGGATTAGTTCTGAGACATGTATTCACTCTGAAATAATAAAATCCATTTAAATGTATAGGGGAGAAATGTACATTTATTTTAAATATATTAGATACTTGGCCAGAAAACAGTTGCTTAAAAACCCACGCAGTCAAACCTGTTGCTATCCAAGTTCATACTACATGAACTTACAGCAATTATTGCAGCAATTATTGCACTCATTGTCGTGAAGATATACAATCCACTGATAAATGTTTGCATGTCCGTTTATTCTGTGTTGACTATCGCGTTAATTGTGTCGTATTAAATTCCACACATCCTTCAAAAGGTGAGTTGAACTCTAAAACTGTAAAAAAAAAAAAAAAAGTCCAGGACAGATATTTCGTTTACTGTGTTTTCATTCCAGTGTCGCGTGGTTCATGTTCAGGTCATTTCATTACAAAACGAACAAAGGAATAGTCTTTGTTATGTGCTCATAAAAGCGCCATATTCCACGTCATTTTAATTTCGCCAGGAAGTCATCCTTAAATAGTTTACCTTAAACGGTTGAAAATCCTTGATGTGCGCTTGTCTTAATCCGTCATAATGTAATCATGTAAAACTTCCCGCTTTACCATGTTTGACTCCATTGTGATGATAGTGCATTGTCTGCACGTGCTTTAGATAGCTCATTACACACGCCTCTTTTACTTCTGGCTCCGCCCTCTGCTGAGATATTAAACACGCATTTTCAAGTTCAAGTTAGGCTCTATTTTATTAAACGTGTTGCCAAGATACAAGACCTTAAAATACGATTATATTCACTTGTTGTAAGTAACCTTTGGTTACTTGTAACATGGTAACCAGTAACATGGTTACAACAACTATGTAACCTATGATTACAAACAACATAAAATACGAATATAATCGTATTTTAAGGTCTTGTACCTTGGCATTTTATAACTGAACTGTGTATTCTGTCCATTTTTTACCCAGCCATGGGCTGAAAACAACCCAACATTTTAGAGTGTTCATAAACAAGCTTTAGTTATTCTCAGGAACACACATTGACTATAGGGGGGTAGCGGGTGCAGTTCAGAAGTTCACTAATTAATTATGATTTGATTTTCTGTATTTTTTATCTTAAGATTTATATATATATAAAAGATAAGATATATATGTGTGTGTGTGTGTGTGTGTATACAATATATGTCTCTTCTCTCTTATGGGGGATGTAAACAGATTAACAGAAAATCTTTTGAGAGCCCCCTTCTCTTTTCCGACACAAACCAGTGCACCCAGAAGGATTTAATTGGTTTCAGCAGTCATCCCTGCTGAACAATCCACTTGAGCGCCCCCAGTGCAGCCTCTTGGCAGAGATGTCTCATCTGTCTCACACTCCCCCCACCCCCAGAGCCCATGTCTAGACCCTCATTCATGCTCACACCCTGTGCTATCAGCCGGGATCATGCCTCATAATCATATAGACTGAACTGATTCTAGAACTCGGAACACAGATGTCTTCAGATGTTTTCCAAACATCTGATCAAGTCTGTTTTTCATTGTGTAAACATGCAGACATATTGCGAGCATGTAATTTGATTATTTCACACTAATAAAGGGGGAGTATGTAATATCTTGATTGCCTCCAGTAACCCCATACCCACCCGCCTGTGTCATACTGTGTCATATTGTGTATGAGAACAGTGAAAAGTGTTTACCACAAGCTGCAGAACTGAGCCAATATCTTAATGTAATTATTGTAGAGCTGGCTGGCCACCACCCACAGCATGACAGCTCCCTGCACCTGTTGGTTGAACTAGGCTTACCTGTCAGTTTTTTAGTTATGAATATGTCTAGCATAAAGGAAGTTTCAAAAGGCACTTCTGATGTGAGGAACTGTGTTAGTAGAAATGGCCTCTCTGGAGCTTTATTAGCTAAAGACAATTTACACAAGCATTAGTCTGGGATGTGTTTGTATTTGGTTAATATTCCATATTATTGAATAGTTTATTAATTCTCAACAACTGGTCTTAAGATAAACTAAGATTCTTACAGCAACATGATGTAAAATGACCTTGTCAATACTTGTATACTTGCATCACAGCAACACACCAGTGGACATTTCTGTTTTCTCATGAGTTTAAATAAGGTGGTGCAGAATTATTTTAATGCTATAAAGGATTGCATTTATGAAAAATAAAAAGACAATTAATAAACAAAAATGGTCTTGCAACTGATGTTCAGTTCCAGCTGATTTTATTTCCTTCTTGGAAAAAGACAAAGTTCTGTACAGAGGTCTGACAGGCAGTGACTTGACACAATTGGCTGGCTTTTGAGTTCACTACTCAAATGTTGAGATATGGT
>JAZGTJ010002646.1:922-40761 GCA_036877575.1 Botia almorhae
CTGAGAACCCGCCGATCTATCATTGTGTGTTTTTCTCTCAGCAGCTTGAGATTCATGTTTCAATGCTTCACCTTCTCACAGTTACACCTAATTATTTCCTTCCTCTTTAAACTAGGCCTTAATCCACGCCTTGCTCTGCCTCTCTTTCTCTCTCGTTCCCTTTCTCTGTCTGTGTATTAATCACCAAGGCTAAATAAAAGCATGCAAAAAGGTCACAATGTTAATTAAGAAACCGCCCGGCGCTTTTTGTCATTTTGGATCAGGTGCAGTGAGCATAAGAGACACAACACGCATATACACACATACACACACACACACACTCACTCATAGAAACCATAGCACCATTATTCGGGGAACCAGCATACACACACAAAAACGCAGAAGGTGCTACATCACAGAGGCTTGTCCTAATTAAAGAAGGCCTGTTTTCTATGCTTCTGGCAATGGCACGCCTCTCTCCAGCCAAGCAAATGCCAATCTTAATTACATCTCTGATTCACCAGTGAGAACACACACACACACACCACTGTGAGGCCTCTGCACAACACAGCCTGCTACACAAACACACAGAAGTGCCCAGCTAACAATTTAAGGTTGTTAGAATGTTTCTAGAATGTTTTTGGACGTTGTATTAATGTTATTGTTTGGTTTTAAGAACTATTCAAACATTGAATAAATTCAGAAATTTATTCTGTAACATTTTAAAACGTTCCACTAACAAGATATATAATGTTGAAAAACCTTCCACTAATGTTACAGCAAGGATGTTTTTGATAACTTTGAAAGAACTTTTAGAGAATGTTAGAAAATGTTCGCAGAATGTTCCCTGTTAGCTGGCTGGAATCTTCATTTGGATGTTCGTAGAAAAACTCTCAAATTCAGACTCTGAATTTGAAATTTAAGCATTTGAAGAGTGCATTCATTTAATAATAGCGAGAGTGAAGGGGAACGTGTGAATTTTGGAGGAAAAAATAGACTGAAAGGGTAACCGAGGGAGCTGACTGCACAGCATGAATCAAAATAACACGCGTTCCCTGCGGCGACTTCAATGATTGACTCATGATTGAAATATTATTTTACTGGACACTGTTTTATCACAATGTGTGCAATACGTTTTGCTAATTTAATCACGCAAAACATTTTATGGTGCAGCCCACTTAAATCCTGACCTACAGCCTTCTGCGATAAATTACTAAAAGTCACACTATGTTATAACCACAAAAAATACGTGTTGACTTGTGATGAAACAATGCATGTTTGGAAACGTGCTACAAATTAAGCCACAATGTTTTTATCTTAACTGTTTGAATAGTTTTCCAATTTAAATGTTTTATACTTCCATGTCTTTCAGCCAGAGTGAACTTGTGGTATGTTTACATGGCAACAATGTAGTGGAAAAAGTTTTTTATGAGTTTCACATACACACATCGACGTTGTCAAAACAATCTGCGTTCACACGTTGCTCATGCATGCCGATATGACTTTGTAAAGCAAGTGTGCCTACAGACTGAACGTGTTTTGTGCATATCGATAGACCACGCACGTATTATGCATGTGCGTGATATCATTTTCAGAAATTTGCGCTTATGTCGTTTACACAGGAATGAAAACAATGTCGTTTTCAATAACTTTCATTTTAAAATGGATTTTCACATTTTTGCATTTCAAGACCCCGAAATGCTGTTATCATGAAAACTAACAGCCAAACATAAAAAACGTTTGTCTGAAAACATGCGATTTATGGATGAAAACATTGTAGCGTAAACTGCCCCTTTATGTCACCAACACCTTTTTCAAACCCAACATCTTTGTGTCCATCTGTGCTGCTGACCCCAGCTCTTGACTCTTAACACAGAGGGGCTCCACAGAGGGGCTCCCCTGCTCCCCAACAGATCCTCTGATCTTTATGCTCCTCCGGTCTGGAGAGTTGCCCTCCGCGCTCGGCCCGGCGACTGTCTTTCACACCCTGTGGGGGGTGATGGGCCTGAGTTACAACTCCCACCTTGATAAGCTGCTGACAGTAATGAAGAGATTCTCCGTCTATCTCGCATTCTTTCTGTCTCTCTTCCTTTTCTTGCTGATTTTTCTCCCTCTTCCCTCCATCTTTTTATCTTTGCGAGCACTTTATCATTTCAGCCTTGCTGACAGGGCTATATTGCTGCTTGTCTCTGTGGGCTCTCTCTCTGGGCTCTCTCTGTCTCTCCCTTTCTTGCTCTGAATCTAGAATTTGTATCTCCCTTTTTTTAAGGTTCCAGTTAGTGAACTGAAAACAATAATGGGGTAAAGACGAGATCTGGCTGCAACGGGAGCTTGGCTTTGGCCCCTGGGTGTAAATCCATTTGCCCCCCCGACAGATTTTACACAAGCTGGGGAAAGGTAGCCTGGATTAGACCCCAGGACATTTACCTTGAGCTGTGGGTAAATCCCTTCTCAATCTAAACGTTTTGCAAGGCCAGAGGCAAAACTCGGTGCAAGTTTTAAAACTCCAGCAGAGAATCTTGTCACCTCAAACTGGGACAGGAGGAAGGGTACAATGAAGCCAAAAATGGTCTTTTCTCAATATTTTAGACTTGTACCTTTTGTGTGCTTAGGGCTTCTTTCTGTGCATCGTCTGCTGAAGGAACATGTGTTCTGCTTTCTGCCCATATAGCTGCTTGTTTTCTCTTCATTTTTCTCTAATGGCATGCAAGCATCTATTGACCTATATCCCTACTGCTAATTGGGAGGCAGGAGTGTGAAGTGATGATTCGTCGTACAAGGATGCTCAGCAGTGAGTAATGTGCTTTCCCTCTCCGTCCAATAGAATCGCTCAGATCTTCAGGTCAATACTCCAGAGAGAGAGAGAGAGAGAGAGAGGAGAGAATATAAGAGGGAACAAAAAGAACCATAGAGAACCAGAGTCTCGTTCTGTGCTTTAGTGTGCTCTCTCTCTCTCTCTCTCTCTCTCTCTTATTCTTTCTCAGCTTATTCACTTTTCTATATTTGACCTTATCTGAATTATGTTTTTTTTAAATTATGTGTGTGTGTGTGTTAACCATATATTGGGGACAAATGTGTACAAAAAAGTCAGCAAAACCGGACAAATCTGAGCAAAACCTCCTTTCAGGGATGTCCTCATTTGTAAAAACACCATAAAAATATACCAAGTTTTTTGTATTGTAAAAATTTTCTGTTAGGGTTAATGTGTGGGTTAGGTTATAGTGTTTATAACTAGCTGTGTATAAAAACAATAGAAGTCTATGGAATGTCCCCATTTAGATAGATAAGTAAATGTGTGTGTGTTGTATTATGTGTTGTGTGTGAACAGTTGTGACCTCTCCAGGACATGACTTTGGGGTACTTGTTCAACTGCTGCTGTCTAAAAGGATAATTCGCCCCCAAAATGAAAATTTAATTTTGTTCCGAAAGGTGGAGTTAGGGGTAGGAAAGGGGCCATTAAATTCTGTGTGCAAATGCCATAAGATGTGACCAGAACAAAGTTTGGCTTGTTAATCAACATCTTGCCAGTTCACAAAACTGGCCAAAATGATTTATTCATTAATAAGATTAATCCTGTTCTCAAGTTTAGTCCACTGATTCGGCCTCCGTGATTAACAGCTACTTTTATTTCATGACCACTTTTATGATCATTTTTGGTGATTCGTTTCCTTTGTGAAGTTTAAAAGCCACAATCCCTATTAAATGTAATTTCACAGAACAAAATATGTCAAGTACACTGATCAAAATTCCTCCTGTTGTGTTAAGTCAGTCAGTCACACGGGTTTGAAACAACGTGACCTCGAGTCCATTACAAAGTAACTGAGTGCACAAAAGTACAAGCAAGGACTAAAACTGCAGCGTGGTGTGAAAAATGAGCAGCCCGGATCCTGTCTTAGTTTGCACAGGAGTGCAATGAACTCTCTCCTTGAGTTTTAAGGAAAGACTCGATTATACTTTAGAGAATGTAGTAAATGATGCAGAGCAGGATATGTCTATTTGTCTCCATTGGAAAAGTGTGGGAACTGGACATAATGGAGTCACTAAAGTGGTACCCAGTATTCCAGAGGAATTGTACCGCTCTTGTAGAATCCCGATCCCGTTCTCACCCAATTGGTGTGTTGATTCGAATTCCATGTCCAGGTGTTACTGCAGATCAAGCACTGTAGAGTCAGGCTGAGAAAGTTTCATTTAGGCATTTGGCAGACACTTTTATCCAAAGTGACTTACATTGCATTATACTACACATTGATCACTATACATCGAGTATGTGCAATCCCTGGGATTGAACCCATGACCTTGGCGTTGTTAACGCCATGCTCTAACCACTAAGCTACAGGAAAGCTAAAACTCTAAAATTTTAGAGTTTCAGCTCTAAAATCTGGTTGGATGAGCCACATTCATTGTTGTTGTAAATGTGCCTGCAGTTAAACTAATTAACAATATTTTTTGACAGAATAATAGTTTGTGATTATAATATTATCAAATGTAATTATATATAAAACGGTATAACTCTGTTTCCCAGGATGCTAAAGGTGTATCCCAGGCAGTGTTTTCGAATAATAAAAGTGCAAGAGGAATATGTTTGTCAAACTCCAAAAAATACAAAAAAACTTTTCAATTTTAGATGAAATAACAGTTTAAGGAGATAAAAACACAACCTCCTAACCTCGCTTTAGTCGTTGTTACAGCCTCAAGTGGCTTTTTCTTTTAAAACGCATCGCTAAATAAACATCACAATTCAACAGACGATTAGTTCATATGAGAGATTTCGTTTGAGCTATAATTACTTCACTGCTTCATAATAAATCCCGCTGTTTATGGATCCCTTTGTAGATTTGCAATTTCCAGACGAAAATGGATCCCATTAAAGAATATGCAATTTTCAGTCTAAAGTATTACATTTGTCAAGCTAGACATTTTAACTGTCTGTTTTGATAACGCTTTCATAGCTGGTCGGCTTACAAGAAAGTGTCTGTATCACGTTAGTGCCAGTTATCCAGAGAGGCGGTGAGGAAATGATTGTTTTCGGTAAAATTATATTTTCTTAGAACGCGCACTGGTTTGACTAAATTAAGGTCATGGAGAGTGATCTGATACTCCTGTTTTGTAAGGCGCATTTTCTGCATACTGGGGTTGCCTGCAGCCGCGTCTGACATCATAAAACAACTACAGCGACCCCACCCGTGCTGTACGGGTATTATGACTGTCGAGTATCTATCGCCTCCTGACCGCCTGCATTTCATAATTCATGCTGTGTCTAATAGAAAACCAGCCTCTGGTCCTTTAAGACATCCAGAGGGATGGAGGGGATGAGAGGGCACAGTCTTTAACAAATAACCCTGTGTGAAAGATAAAAGATGGGCCGCAAACTATAACCAAGGACACTCCATCTCCATAAAGGAGTGGAGCGGAAGCAGATTTATTCGCTGGTCTACCAGTGAGAAGGATGCCCAACCAATCACGGGAGACGGAGACTTGTCACATATGGGATGGAGAGCGAGAGAGAAGTGCTGTTTGAGAACACAGTGAAATGTGTTTTAGGAGAAGGTTAAAAACATAAACCTTCATACCTGCAGTTCCACATCGCTGACAGCGGCACGTTCTACGAAAGAAAATACACCAGCGTTTGTATTTTAATGGTTTTCTGTTACAAGCAACAAACTCCGGTTTTGTTTAATCATTTAAATCTGGTTGACTACATGTGAGCAGGTATTCCGCGCCTCCGAACCTTCACAAACCCTTTTTGTTTTCAATATTTATTCACCTCTTTAATCAACCGCTACTTGTTGAATTACTCGTTTAATTTTAATTTGTCTTTGTTAACCGTAAATCAGCCGGGATTGCTAAACATAAAAGGTTAATTATTCAGCATTATTCAGCGTGTGTTACCATCACAGTATAAAAGCAGCGAGATTTTCAAAGACTGAATAGCTGGCGCAGAACTGAAGATCTACTGTAAGGAATTAGTGTGAAATTTGATTGATGAGGAACCTAATTAGGTGACTAAATAGCAATTAGCTAATCATTTAGTCATAGTGAGAAAGAAAATGTCACTCGGAACAAGCATAATTTAGACAGCACAGGTTGGTATCAGTCTGTCACTGAGAAATCTCGCAGTATCGCCGAGTTTATCTTCACCAGCTTTATCGGTTTTTTCATTAAAGGTCACACATGTTGTCATTTCGCTTTTACAGCTGGCATATGTTTTTCTCGAAAGCTGTTTACAGTGCAGTGAGATGCACGTTTTATCCGTTCATGTATTCCCCAGGATTTGAACCCATGACCTGGCGCCACAGGACTGCGCCTGAAGATGGTGTCTTAGTAATGCCACTTTGGATGAAAATGTTGATTCATTTTTTAGGTTTAAGTTTATCAACGTATGTTTCCACTCAATTGTTGTTTTTAGGTTGTGTTTTTGGGCTGACGTTCATGTAGTCCCTCAGGATGGTTTTTAACTGCGGTTGCTTTCCTCATCTTAGTCATTTCCTCATCTTGTTCCTCATAACACATCACACTGATAGAATCACCCTGTTTTATGCCCATCATTATGGGATGGATCTAGGTGTGCAGACATCAAAGCTGTATCCACACACATCCATTTAGATGTCTGTATCCTGCGTGTATTCACAGCACACGAAACATGTTGAGATTCACAACAATTAATTCCTAAGATGCTCGTTTCTAATTAAATTTGCACGCTCGTGTAGCATTCGATTAGGAACAATAAATGAGGTATTAATAAAATGTCGCGCGTCGCAGTTGTGTTGTCTTTGAATGATCTGTCATCGCTTTCGGGGGACACAAAACAACGATGTCGCGCTACACTGTTGCACTATTGTGGCAGCTCGTTTTGCGGCGATGAGCTACTTCGAGATTAACACCACGCCTGATATCCTGTTCATCTGGAACACAGACTTCTGACGAGCTTTACAGATAATGCCGAGCTGAGATCATTAATTTAAATTCATATCGTTATAATGAAGTAACTCTAACGAGCCGGTTTAGGGTATTAACTGAACTCGGCACCCTATTACAATATTAATGAGTTCTACCGAAGGAACTCGAGTGTAAAATGGAGATCTTCAAAAATAATGGACCACATTCAACTACATATTTCATCATTTCTGCCAAAAGGAACTGTAGGACCCAAAAGGAAGTTACACTAAATGAGTTCCATTTGTCGGTGTAAGCCGTGACCGGAGTTGTTCTGGACTTCTGGAAATAATAAAAAGCAGGATGTCTGCAAAGTTTTGGCAGCCGATTATCCATTAAACTGAATGTTTTTATGTGGCGGAGCTTAATTCAATTGTGGACAGTGGAGATGCGTTTTATTATCATTTATAGACTCTAAACTCAGATACGTTGCATTGCAAAAGCCAAAAAACTGAATGGCAATGCTAGATATCAGCATAACCCAGCTAAATCTCTCGCTGTTAATTCCACGCGGGTTACCATGCTGAATTGATCATAGGTATCTCACGTGCCTGCTTTAGATAGCATCTTAAAACAATATGCCACATAAGCCTCAACTTAAAGCTTCATTCTTCAGAATAAAGGAAACCCTCAAAACTTCATCTGCATGGCAGAACGTCTCAACATGACTGCAAAGTAAACTTGAACAAGATTCCTTTTCTCAACTTGTTTAAAAACACTTATTCAACATTTATTCTCCCTGTGCAAAGCATGCTGGGAACTCAAAATCCCTCGGCCCCATTGCCGCAATGCTACATTAAGCCAATGAAAATTATTCATGTAGTCCCAAAGAAGATAAATTAGCTTAAGTAAACTTCTGTTTTACAAATTTAAATGGATTGCACGGCATGAAATTAAGTTGTGACAAAATGTTCAAGAATTGTGTTGCATTGGCCTGTTTTAATTAAGGAAGTTGAGCAAGCAGCAAATAGTTTCTTGAGTGTAGGGGGAAGAGCAAATGAATGCATGAAATCTGGTGCTACACTGGCAACTTGAGGTTTCATTATCTGATCAGAGCGCTTGACATTACAAATGACAAAAATTACAATTTTGCAACATTAACAGCAAACAGTAGACTACTGCATATGTGGACCTTTAGCGCTGTATGATTTAGCCCATTGTAATGACGTTTGGTTGTTGCCTACAGATAAACAGATATGCAACTTTTGTTACTTTGCTTTTGTTAACTTTGTTCATATCTGCAGTGGTTGTATCATCATAATTATGATATTGCCTACGAGTATTTTGCATATGGACAATACATAGATATCTATAGATCAACATTTATAATACACGGTACAGCACCCCACTGTTCACCTCTTGTCAAAAGAACATTCCACAAAAATCAGAAGCAGTGCAATTGTTGTTTATTCCGTGAACGTTTATGTCCGGAACGTTCTCAGAACATTGGCTAACATTCTCTAAAAAGTTCTTTCAAAGTTATCAAAAACATCCCTGCACTAACGTTAGTAGAACTGTCTTTATTATATATGATATATATCAAAAATGTTATTCTTAAGTTGTTGGTGAAACATTTTAAAAATGTTACACAATTAAAAAAGTTTAAATAACGCAAGTAACAATAACGTTAATACAACGTCTAAAAACCTGGACATTTTGAATGTTCCTAAAACATAAAAAAATAACATTTTGACATTTTCGTTACTTAAACGTTAGGGAAATGTTCTTTTTGTACAAAGTGTGTAGAACCGTTAAACTTTCTTATTCTTCTACATTGATCTGTTAAAGTAACACTTACAGACTTGAACGTACAATTCACATCAAAGCTGGCTTTGTATAGGCGGCTTGGGCAGCGCATAGGAAACTCTATGACAACAGATCTCCATCTTTAAAAACGTGACTTTGTCAGTAAAAGCCATCAAACAGATAGTCATGTTTGTAGAAACTATAATGGAAGACTGGCATCCCCTTTAGAGCTTAGAGCCTAAAATCACTCTAGCTGTGCTAAACCATTAGCAAAATCCTACATGAAATGTCAGAAAATCCCAAATCCTTCCTGGATTTAGCTGAGACGGCATATTGGTACAGTAAGTTCTACAGACATTTCTTTATAGTACAATCCAGCGAGAAATTTCCTCAGCCTTGCATGTTTTTTCTTGATGCTTCTACATCTGCCTGCCATTGTTGATGGCTTGGCTAAACAGAGTTTTCTTCCACAAAACACATTTAAGTCTCAGGGCGAAACAGTGCAGGTGCTCTCGAATTTAAATAGCCCTATTCGGACACGACTGTTTTTCCTCAGAAAGCTTCAAAAGCCTTAAAGTATCATGTGGACTGCTATTATGGTTTTATGGTTGGTTTTATGTTTTTTTTTTCGTAAAAAATAAACCCTATATAAATAAACCCTCAGGAAACGTTCTTCAAAACGTTTCAGAATGTTATTATTAGTGTTCCGTTGAAGAAAGAAACTAGTACTTAGAACAGAATCACAAAATGATGACATCGTTTTTGATGAAATGTCCCTTTAGAAATTGTAACCAAAATGTTGTTTAGGAAAAAAAAAGTTCGATTTCTGCTCGTGTCTGATTTCTCCAGAAAGAGTTGAACAACTTCAAACTGGAATTACGGGAAGCATCGCTCAAAGAGGCACATGAAACAAGCGGAGACAGAGGAAGGGTGGGTATGAGGTAATGAAACCGATCGAAATAAAATCAATGCGGTAAGATCAAATGGCTCTCTGCCGTCGCCTCCTCTGACAGGTTAGTAAACAACGTTCATTATAATTCATACCTGCACTGATTTCACGCTAAGACACAAGGGATGAGAAAGCACGAGTGCGGCGGTGTGTTACGTAACCACACGCCGAATTAGCGATGCAGATCGTGGAGCGTTCACCGTGTTTTTATGCCAACTCAGTCGGTGTGACTGTTTCTTCACGTGTTTCACACGTGTTTTCCCAGCGCCGGGCCTTACACATGAACAACATCCTGTCCGTCTTTGTCCCCTTCACCTCACTTTGATGCGCTTTATGAAAATTGACTTTACAAGGACTGCGTTTTATGTCCCATCTTTATTGGGCAGCATCCACCGCGGTACCGTCGCGAGAGTGGCTACATGTCAGACAGACAAGTGTGTGATTAATCGCTCTCCTGGTCTCTAGCTGGCTCATTTTTCAGTGCTGTTGTTTAGGACCTGTGGCTTTTCTCTTGGCGAGATGTAGATGCGTTTCCCCTTTGCTGTTTATTGATATTCTGTTTCCCTAAATACGACCCTATTTGTCTCAGCTGTCTAACAACCCCCCCACAGCAGACCTGAGCGCATGGGCGGATTGGGGAGGAAAGGAGAGAGTGAGAGAGGGAAAACTCTTGGTTGATTGATAGGCAATCTCAGTGCCTGTGGCAGCTGGAGAACGGTGAGTGGTTTTCCGTTGGCTTCCTCGCACGTCTGGTCGTGCTGATCGCAGTGTGTGTCTTTGTGTCCATGCTTAACTGTGGGTATGTGGAGGGATAGGCAGAAAATGATAGACACCTAGCTAGCGAACATTCTCAGAACGAACATTTTCTGGAGGTTCTCTTAAAGTTATCAGAATATGTTCTTGCGGTAGCGTTAGTAGAGCCATTTTTTTTAACATTATATCATATGTTTATGTTTATCATACCATCAAAATGTTTTTCTGAAGTTGCAAGTGAAACGTTTTAAAAACAGTATACAAAATGTTTGAATAATGATCTTATAACCAAACATTAATGTTAATACAACATTAGGGAAACGTTATTACAACACAATCATTAGCTGGCTAGAGAGAGAACGGTAGCCCCTATTCTGCTTTGTATCAAAGGCTAAAGATGCCTCCACACAGAGCAGATGATGGCCGCTGGTTTTACTGTGACCCTCTATCTCTGATGTGTGTCTGTGTCCGTTCTTCATAGAACGTCTGGGGGACACATGTATTCTGAAACCATAAGCATGTAAACCAAACGCTTTATACAGTGACAGCTGAAAGTATTTGTGTTTGGCCTCTTAAGTAACATTTAAAAATGTCTGTTGTGGCAGGTGGCAGACACTTTTATCCGAAACAACTTTATTGCATTCAAGGTAAACATTTTATGCCGCATACACGTTCCCTGGAAATCAAACCCGTGACCTTGGAGCTGCTAGCAAACACAACATGATGAGCTACAGCAACACAAACAAATGACATCAGACCTTTGTCATAGAACTTACCGTTTTTGCAGTTGCTTTTAGACAGCTGCTTTCAAGGCTTTTGTGTATGTTACTGTATTTGTGTATGTCTTAATAATGAAAGTTCCCCACACGTTCACTCTGTCCACACTCTGTCCTAGCAGAGTAACCACAAATGTGCTTCGTCCCCATTTAAGTACATGAATGACACGTTATGTAGTAATGACATGTAGTAAAATGCAGTGTTCCTGTAGCTTAGCTGGTAAGAGCATCGCGTTAGCAGCGCAAAGGTTGTGGGTTCGATTCCCAGGGGAGCACACGTACTGACAAAACGTATAACTTGAATGTACTGTAAGTCACTTTGGATAAAAGCGTCTGCCAGATGTGTAATTGTAAATGTCTTTGAAACAAAGGCACTGATTAAAAAAATGCATTCACACTGTTGGCAATTTAACACATTGGAGACAAAAGTAAGTAGACAGTTTTGTAGTACTTTGAAATATATATTGCATGCATGTAGATTTGAACATATGTGCACGTATGTGACATCAGCGCAATCCATCCCTGAACATGTGTTTTACATGTTTTATTATATGTCAGATGTCTGCATGGTACATGGGCATCTGACCAATAGCTGTTTAGTTTATGACGTTTGTTTTGGGTACTTTTATTGATTTTATTATTTTTGATTATTTTATTGAAAGCCTCTGAAACAGCAAAGATTGTAGAGGCTCCAGCTCTTTAAAACTGTTCCAGTCAACATCTCTGATCACAATAAGAAACACCACAGGATGCTTGTTCTCTGATTTTATTCTTTGAGATGTATCATCATTAGAAATACAATGATACCACAGTAGCTGTTTAGGATGATGAATATCATAAAATATGTTGCTTTGTTATGGAAATGACCTGTAAGCTATTATGGTCCTCAGCTAAGCAATATGAAGAGACACTGGGCTGCCCAGTAGAGTCACAAAATCCTCATGCCACGACAAAGACACTCCCAGCTAACAGAACGTTCTCAGAACATTGGCTAATGTTCTTCAAAAGTTCTTTCAAAAAAAAAAAGTTATTGCAGTAATGTTAGTAGTAGAATGTTTTTTTTAAATATTATCTATCAAAACGTTATTCTTAAGTTGTTAGTGGAACATTTTAAAAGCATTACAGAATTAAAAAAGTTTGACAAACGTTCTTATAAGCAAACCAAACGTTAATACAATAAAACTTTCAAAATAACACTTATAATGTTTTTGTTACTTAATGGAAAAATTAAGAAAACATTCATACAACATGAAATTGTTAGCTGGGTTATCCTTACAGACCCTAAACACAATCGGGCCTTTAAAACTTAAAGCTCAGTTTTGGTTTTTGAATGTGGACCAGACTCAAACACAGAGAGAATGGTCTGGACCCTGAGCATACCCAAGTGTCTTCATTATGGGTTTCTCCTGGTCCAGCTGTGAAGTATCTAAAGTCACTTCCCAAACCGGTAAGCAATATTTTACAAACAATGCTGCTTCGGTATTTTTCTAAATAGCGACGTGATACAGAATTTGATGATTGCTTCTCCAGGGAGCTCTCGCAAGCCAGATAATGACAATTGCAATTCTGCTCGTTGAATTTTGGACAATGAGCAATGGCAGAACATTCCAATCAATGAGTGTTGTAAGTAAATGTATGTGCCTACTATGTTTGCCAGCTCACTTCAGTAAGAAAGTGTCTTCGGAGAAATTACATTTAAATGTGAAATTCAAGGCAGTCTCACTATTTCACCGTATTGATTTCACCGTACATTCCAATTTAATGTTACTCAAAATCAGACGCGGGTTCTAAATTACAGGGCAAAATTACATTTGCCTCTATCCGCATTTTTTCAAAGGGATGTTAACAATTTCATATTCGCAAACAAGTTGTGAATTATGTGGGGGAGGGGTCTTAAAACGTGTTCATTTAAAAATATGTACACCAATGTTTTTGTACACCAATTGTTAGTAAAGCACTAACAATTTTATCAGTGCTGCGAAAACTGAACACGCTTATGCGACTGCGTGTATATGCTGCAAGATGATTGACAGGACAGAACAATCAGGCTTCTCGCAAATTGAACGTAATTTAGAGTGCCAAACATGTCGCACAGCCGTCAAGACGACCAATCAGCATTTACAGCAACACCTCTCTAGCCAATCAGCAATCTCGGACGCAAAAACGACGGGAAGGCCAAAAGTTGGTTTTGACGGTAATTCTGGTTTTGGGGCATATTTGTACTGAAGGGCTGAGAAAGGGAATAAGCCAACCAGCTCTGTATCCACTAATACTTTAATGTTGTATCAGTCAGTCAGAACAGACCTCTGTATTACTTCACATTCATTTGGCTGGAATAGGACACACTTCACTTGGCTCTCAATGAAGGATAACCCCGGGCTATTGGCCCAAGCTTTCAGAGTATTTTTTACTTTGTAAGTGTAAAAGAGACGAGAAGAGTTGTGTACAAATGACTTTGTAACGCTGACGTCGGTCCATGTCAGACATCTCTCTCTCGTCCTTTTCTACAAAGTTAGTGCTTATCTGTAGAGCCTTCCTCTATGTGCCATTAGGAATTGTATTATTGCTTTGTTGGCTGGTAATTCAATTAAACCGATGGCATCTTTGCCATTAAGCATTTCCATTATTTCAGTGCTCTGAATGGTAATTAGCTGGTCTGAATATTCAGCGTAGTAAGTTGAAATGGAGGTCTGACGCAAAAGAGATAAGACGTGCCATCCAGAGTAACGTGCGTGCCATTGTTCCGCGTCTGAGGGAGAGATGACGACTCTGTGCATACGAAGAGAGAAAGATCTGCTGAAGTTTGCTTTCTAAAACGTCAAAATACAAGTTCACTTCCATCGCTGCTGGGAGAGATTTACAGACTACAGAAACACGTTTCTCTGCAGCGAAGCATTTAGTGCAGCATGCTAGATGTAGAAACGGCTTCCCAGTGCACAATTTAAGGGTAAAAACGTTTATATAACATTTCTATAACATTTCTATTAAGTAACAACAGTGTTAAACATGTTATTTTGAACGTTTTAGGAACATTCAAAGTATCTAGTTAGATATGTCATATATATATATATATATATATATATATATATATATGATATGTAACATTAAAAAAAACGTGTAACATAAAATATCACAGGCGGGACTGTCCCTTAACTGGCAGAACATGATGCTAGCAACGCTGGGGTCATGGGTTTGATTCCAAACAAATGAACTGAAGCACTTACAGGGCATTTAAGGTCCTGTAAAGTTCATCAGTTCAGTTGTCTTCTTATGCTTAAAATCTTATGCTAAATGCATAAATATAATGTATTCACAGCTGTGCTGGTATTTATTATAACAGCACAGTTAGAACAGCAAGTGTGTTTATGCAACCATTCTATAAATGTAACGTTTAAATCAGGCAGATATTTAAAATACAAAGGGGCTTGTTGGTCCCAGAGATAATTCACCTAAACAGGCGTTTGACAAATCAAGCATTTAAAGTTTTTCCTCAGCACTGAATGACACTGATATGTAAATGGAGCATTAAACCTTTGCCCAATTATTATTGTCCCGTAATTGTCGTGGAAGAGCGACGTGGAGCAATATAATTAAGTTCTCCAGCTGGGCTCGTGGTTTCCAAGCACATTAAAAATTAAATTAAAAAATCAAGCATGTGTCGGAATTATCTAAAACAAGCATTAAAAGCTTGGCAGGTTGAGAGGAAAGTCACTTTGCTTCCAGACTGTAGAAGGGAAAAACCACAGGCTCAGTTCTGATTGGACAGGCAGGAAATGAGATAGGGAGAAAGAGAAATGTATGCGCGGTCGCTCTCATTGGCTCAGACACTGTGGTGATGACTCTCCTCCTTTTCTGTGGACGGTGATGAGGTGCATGTGGTTTTGGAGAGCAGCCACATGTCCGTTACATCAATTAACAGCAAAGACCCAATTAATTAATCTTCCATTAAATTCTTGCTGAACGGGCATTTCCCTCCAAACGTATCTGCAACTCTCTGTCTTACACGCTTTCTCTCTTTGAAAGTGGATGTTTTCAGCTCAGAGTAGCTGGCCCTTCAGCTAGAGTTAAAGCTTGTAGTCCACTTCAGTGGAGCACAGACGGTTGGTCACGACCAAAAACAAGTTGCGGTGCTATTCTGACAGGTCACGGACAGCAGGGAAAAACGCTAGCGTGTGTTTTGTATGACTAACTATATATCTGTGGTTAGTTAGGATAACAAAATAAATAGGCATCGAAATTCAAGAAATGAAAATAAGTCTTTAAATTTATATTTACATTATATTTGTAATATTATATTTATAGTATTTATAGTTCAGTGGCTGACTTTAGAGACATTTTTGTAGTTTTGTACAATAAGCTACTTTGGTTCTGTGTTGGGTGTCGGTCACTTGCCATGTAAAACCAAGGTCCCAAGCCGCAACCAGTTAAGAACCACTAGTCTACCTCACAACCTCACAAACCACACTAATAAAGACAAATTATCACGTGGCTGTATTTCAGACAAGGCACATTCAACACCCTCTCACCTTTCTATGAGAAAATTAATCAAACTGTGAACAGAGCAAGTCATTCATTAACCTCAAAACTGCCTGTTTAATGAGGGACCTCCAGTTCAGGAGAGTGTCATCAAGCACACATCAGGTTGTCATCACCTGGCCAACATTTTAACAAGCCCGGTGATTATCCTAATATAACCAGATCACCAAAACGTCACACATCTGATCGCTCATAAATCCACCTCATTCATTTTTATGGCATGTCCTTTTTCTTCTTTATCCTTCAGCCTCTCTCTCTCTCTCTCTTTCTCTCTCTGCTGCTTTAGTAATGGGTTACATCAATCCCTCGCTCTTTTCTCGCCCTCGAATGGAAATGTAAATCTCTGTCTGCCTATTAATTTCTGTTAACCCAGGAGGCGTCGGGCTCATTAATCGTGACCGGGGGGGCAGGGCGGCTCCTCCGTAGCGTGGACTGATGAAACACATAGTGGGAGGTGAGATGGGGGGTCCAGATAACCGAACGCTACATGTGTACAGATGACAGGCTGGTTCAGCAGAAAGAAACACTGACAGCAGATGTATCAGTTGGAGGGGGCGATGCACAGCCTTTAAAGTTCTCTGTATCGGTTGAAACGAGGCAAAAAAAAATGTAGCCTGTATTGAGGTCAAATATCAACTTAAATAAGATGTATTATTGGTGATATTCCAAATATTCATTTGTTAAAAAAACACATTTTTAAAGAAATGTTTCTCTCTACCATGGTTAGGTTTAGGTGTGGGGGCTGGCTTTATTGATAGGAACCAATCAGATAGCCTTTAAAGTATATGAACCAATCAGAAGCATGGGAGTCAAAATCTCACAGGGAGTCATATTTCGGTACAATTACAGACCGACGAGACAGTTGGGCAGCTGGTTTTAACATCTAACTCACTACACCAGGGGTTTGAAGAGACACGCGAGGTGATGATGTGGCTGCACGTATTTTTAATCGAAAGACTAAAATAAGATTGCAATTTCAGCAGTTGGACAGTTTTACAGTAAGTTTCCACTGCAGCAAAGAAACATCTCGTAGAAAACATTTGATACGAACTTCACAATCATTTAACACGCACCTTTTCTGAAAAGAAAAGTGTTTTTTTGTTGGATTTTTAGATTACTTACTTCCAAGGTCGCGCGCAACTTCACGCAAATCTTCGGAGAGAGTTATTTGATGCGGCACAGGAACCATCCGGACAGATAACATTTACATCACAAATGCGATTAGGTCCGTGTGTTTTTTTGCGGTTTCAGTGATGGAATTTAGCGTTGACCACGTCTGATCAGATCAGCCAGACGTTAATAACAGCTGTAAAGGTGCCAGTGAGTCATTATTAGCGTAGGCATTTATCCAGCAGTTTCTTGAATGGTCCTTAAACAAATTATTAGCATCAAACACTCGGAGGGTGTAATGGGGAGCGTTTGGTCTGTTTCTGGCTGTGAGATGACAGAACAGCAGGGGGCTAATAGATTAAAAGCCTTTATGACTGTGAAATCGCATGATGAAAAGCATAAGTTTAATGTAGTGGATATTAACAAACCTCTGAAGGCTTTATCGTTCCATTTTTATCTTGAATTTTGGTGGTCCACCAAACAGATCACCAGCCAAAATCACAAGCCAAACAGAACAATTCCGAGTCTAAATTAGAACAAGGCAGACACCCAATTCACTTTCCGGGACATTTTCCCACACAATTACTGAAATTGTAGATGTGATGACTGTTAAAGTAGCTCATATTTTCGATCCAGTTCTGGGGGCCTATTTCTCTCTCTCTTTCTCTCTCTGAAATCAGGCAGGCAGGGCGATCTGAAATGAGTTTTGATTTTTCCATTGCCAGCACGCTGATCCACAGATGACACCCACAGCAACCAAGAGCCATTCTAATTTAACAAAGACAGAGAGCCGCGGTTCTTCTGAGACGACACTGCAGAAGGACAGAACGTGTCATGCAGGGGGTTCGGTCAGCATGTATTTACATGTGAATTATGGTCTGGAACGTTGGAACCTGAAGTTTACTGTAGCGTTCCATACAACAAGCTTCAGCTGTAACTAAATTACTAAACTAAATTAAATATGAAAAAATCTCTCAAGCTGAAAGCATGTAAATGGCACCCAGTCTGTGTTTGTGATAGCAATGGCATTAAACCTGCTGTATGCGGGTTTTCAGCTAACAATTTTAGGTTTTATTCATGTTTCCCTAATGTTTTCATAAAGTTCCAAAAACATTAAAATTGTTATTTGGAAAGTTCTAGGAGCGTTCAAAACATCCAGTTTTTAGACGTCATGTTAACATTGTTGTTATATAACATTGCGTTCTACTAATGTTACTGAAAGAACTTCCTTGATAACTGACAGGACTTTTAGAGAACATCCCTTATTAAGACTCACGGTAACAGAATACAAACTGACCCACACGTATACACAAAACTCCCACGTTTCAATTTTAAAACTTAATTTTTTGTGCCAAGATTTTGTAGGTAGTGAAAGTTGTTTTAAAAAGAAAATCCTTCGCCAGCACACGCCTATTAAAAGCACCAAATTTCACCCCTCACAAGTGATATTTTCCTGGGTTTCATCAGGTTGTCATTGCCTGGTATGAGGTCTCTTGTTTAGACAGAGCAGCCCAGCTGTGTTTCTCCTTTTAGCAATTTGATTGATTGGTTTGAGTTTGTTTGAACAGAACATAAAAAGTTTGGATAAAAAATGCCTCCTGTAGTTTTAAAAGCTTCTGACTGTGTAAACTTTCCGACGAATTTATGTGCAAGAACTTTCCTATTGAAAACCTTGCGGTGGACAGCTCAAAGTAAATTTCGCTCATAATGACTCTTGCCGGATTCGGTGGCTATCGTGCGCCCTCTTGTGGAGTTCTCCCACACTGCTCTTTCGAAACGAGTGCGGTTTTACGGGCGGCTCGTTTTATAGACGCGAGTTTGTTTCCGTTTCATTTCGCTGAAAACGGTTCTCGTTAAATTCAAGTGTTTGGCTCGGGGCGGCAGCTGAATTTAGTTTTGCAGGCACCTCACATTTTATCACAGGATTATTCGGAAAGAGTTCAGACAAACCCTTAACAGTCACACATCAGTGGGAACAAACAAACACAGACGCACCCCAGTGAAGCGCATCCGGTTTCTCTCTAATCTCCTTTGCAGTTGTGCTCATTCCCCGCCGTGACCTTTCATGTTTTGTTGTATTTGGACACGTTCAGCTCTCAGACACGCACCCTAAAACGCATCGATTGGTTCTTTAACAAAAATAATTAATTTTGCCCCAAAAACAATAAATCTGCATGTAATATCTTTCGTTTCCCACAATCCAACGACTTTATAAATCCACACTATAATACTCAGAAACTACAGAAGTATAATAAGCAGTCTGACCGCATACCCAGCTAACAACTTTAGGTTATAAGAATGTTTCCGTAACGTTTCTATTAAGTGACAAAACAGTTGCTAATGTTATTTTGAACGTTTTGGGAACGTCCACGTTAACAACGTATCATTGTTATTGATAACTTTGAGAGAACTTTGAGAGAACATTAGCCAACGTTCTGATAACGTTCCCTGTTTGCTGGTTACGAGTTGCAGGAATAGTTAATACTCTTGTGTTCCACTAGGAACAAATAAACAATATTAAGAGCATACAAGTTTGGTGGCGCATGAGGGGTGAGTAAATGACAACTCTTATATTTGTGTGAATGGTTACTTTAATGGTTACGGTTATACCTGTTTTTAATTGATGAGGAATTCTGTTTGACCGCCAGCAACATCTCGTTGCTCTCGCGATCTCGTTGGGGTCAGATTCGGACCCCTCCGCTGCCCGGCGCCCAGCTTGCTGGCTTTGTGCCTCAAATTGACACCTAAATGGTTTTGTATCGCGGCACTTACGTTGATTACAGTCATATTTCCTCTGGCGCTTCTGAGCCGGAAAAGAATCTCGCATTCAATTACAGAAAACCTGTTTCATTGATTTTTCGTTCGGTGTCGCGGCACAGCTGCGGACGCGCGTCTCCGCGCTGTCCTTGAGACCTGGAGAAGCGTCTATTCTGCTATTAACAAACAGTAAGAGGCCGCTCTCATGTTCACCTGTGCAATGCGCGCTGGGTAATTTACTGCGAGTATCGAGCGGCCAGACATATGAGCACTGCTCTCTCTTGTTCCTCTGTTCATTTCTCAATGGCAGAGCAGCCTAGCGCGGTCAGGTGCTGGATAGTCCACGCAGTTACTTCTCAGATTCTTGAACGACATGAGACCTTCCACACTATACAGTATGGACCGTATACAGTACAACTTAGTACTGAAACAGCATGAGATGAAGTGTGCGTTCTGGGAACGTTTCCTCAGAGTTCTCTCAAAGTTGTCAAAAACGTTCTTGCAGTAACATGAATGAAACTTTATATATTGTATATCAAAAATGTTATTCTTAAGTCGCTTCTGGAATGTTTTAAAAACGTTACAGAATTAAAACGTAACCAAGCAATTTTAAGCTTTTAATGTTCCTAGAATATTTAAAATCAAATGTTTTTGTTTCCTAATGGAAACATTAGGGAAACATTCTTACAACCTAAAATTGTTAGCTGGGAGCGATTTACAAAAGTTTTAAAGCCGCAAGTAGGGTGACTATTTAGTGGAAAGTAATACTGGTACAAGAACTTTTTACAATGACAGCAATTTAAATCTATACAAAAGGTCAATACTTGGCCCTTCTACTCCCCAACTGAAAAACGGTGCTGTTGTTTACCAGTAAATGTTGTGTTTTGGATGCTGGTCACCCGACATGGGATAATGGTGTGCCATTGTCAGTCATATCGCCTTTAATCCGCCAACTCATTAAAAACATAAGACTTTTGGTCTTTTTGCGTCTACAAAATGCGGTCCGTGTAAACGCCCCCTAAATATTATACATGCCCACCCCGACACAATTTTAATGCTGATACTGTATGTTGAACTCAATTGCAATGTGTTGATCCGCGAATGAATATCTTGCCCTCATGCTGTTCCATATTTTAAACATTGAAATGATTCTGGCTTTGCCGCCATGAGATAAAGACATTTGAATAATGGTACAATATTACGGCTCGGTCTGATTACGCACAGGCGAATTGGATGCTATCGACAGCACTTCTGAATACCGGGCTGGCCGTTTCTCTGTGGAATTTGAAAGCTTCTCTACAACAAGTTCGGAATTTGCTTCGGGTGTGTTGTATTACCATAAAAATACCGAAAAACTTTGTGTGCCGCTATAGGGATAAAATATAATCTCCAAGAATTGTAATCCTTCACTATACGATTTTGTATTCGTACACGAACATAGTTCTGATTGAAATTTTGACTTACAGCACATGTAATGCGTCCATCAGTCAAACACAGGTAAACAATAGCCTCAATCTAAAGAGAAATCAGTGCGTTTTACGGCTCGGAAAGCAAAGCAACAGAGCAATCAGAGAAGGTAATCGGAAAGCGGTTTGTAGCTTTATGATTTTAAAACATTGCTGTTGGTTTTCAGGCCAGACGCGAGCAGAAGCACTGTGGGCCAGGTTTGAGTCCAGATTCAGCCTGAATGATTTACTTTCTCTTGCTTATGTTTCACCGGAGGTTACAGCTGCTCCTCAGAGCATGAACGACGTTCAGGCGCGCTGAAGGGAGAGAGCGACAGAGATGGATAAAGGAGGTCAAAAACAAGAGAAAGAAGTTTTACCACACCTGGTCCTTTTCATTTGTCCTCCAGGGTGTGGAGAGATACCCGTTCGAGCAGAGACGTAACAAATAAGCGATACACAAATGCTGAAAATCCATGTTAAATCCAGCATGTCTCAGGAGCTCGAGAGCTGAGGGCGTATTAAGTGACAAGTTGCCCAACAGTTTAAAACTACGCAGAGAGAAGTTTGTTTGTCGAATAAGATGGCAGAACTATTGGAACCGGAGGCTTAACCGTAGCTTGGATGCTTAACGATAGCATGGACAAGATATTGCGATTTTCTCTTAGCATGTTCAGTTCCAATCAAAGCCTCTTTGTATGTGGGCCATTGTTAGCCTCTCTCTTATGGCTTTGAGGGCTTTGTTGATGTTGTTGAGTTTAGAAAGAACACTTATTGTGATGCTTTCAGTCTGTTCCGCTGTGGCCTTCATTAGCGCTAAACGATGAGTCTTTGAAGAGCGCGAGCAAATGTTTCCAGTTCCAAAATAAAGGCTGACATTTATGAGACATAATAACAGCTCTGTTGTGTTTCTACTGTCTGTTAGTGGTAACATGTTGTTCCAAACATTCTGTTCTTATTCAGAGTCACTCTTCACTGCGTTCCTGTCTTCCATTGGTCGGGAGCCCTAGAGTGTGATGTCATATCCTGTTGTTTGTTCATTGCAGGGTTCATTCGGCTAGGGCAGAAGAAAGTATCTGAATATTTAAAAAATGACATCACCTTTAAAAGTTGCTTTTTGTACCTCCAGCTATTAAGTGATGCCTCGGGTTTAAAAAGTTAGCAGCATTGGAGAAAATAAAGACAGATAAATTATCTGTCGGACAGAGAGGTCACATTGGCCACAGTGTCTCCCACTGTCAATCAATTGATCTTCTGGTATCCGCCCTTCCCCACCCCCTCATACATTATTCATGATGTGGCCATGGATTTGAAACAAGCCACTAATTACTTATACGAGGCAGACACTACAGCTTAACAATGCATCAGGATGAGATAAATTAGCATGCCGCTACACTAACATATGCTCTTACCCATAAACCTCTTTTCTGCCAAAACTGCTTGTGCACAACTTTGGTCTTCTTATTATGACATATGGCCCAAGCTATTCTGGTATGCAGAGTCATCATCTAAAATAAACCATTTTTCTTTTAGATGATGACAGTCGCTTATAGCGATTAGTGCCTCATGCACTCACTGAAACGATAGGAAGAAATCTAAATCTCTACTGTTACATACTGTCATAGAAGTATATGTTATGTTTATACATAGTAATGTACGACATTGAAGTGGCTACTATAGATTTTTTGTGCCCTATGGCGTGCATTTTATTCCTTACAGTTGTTAAACATAAACATAGTTTTAAAATAGCAGTATTAATGTACCGTATTAAGTACAAATGAGTAATACAGTATGAATAATATTTCTCAAGGGCATTGAGTAGCAGGGATAAGGAAAACCTTTAGTGCTGTTCTCAGATCAGTGCGTTCTTTCCCCCAGTCTCAAACATCACCACTGAGACACAGTGGTGTAAATTCAAGGCACTGGTCTCAGAGCAGGGATTAAAGTGCAGGAGACGGGACGATTTCGTTGCTAGGTGTGAAAGTGACAGCTGAAGATCTCCCGTGGGGATTGTGTAATGAGAGAGGAGTCACGGGGGTCCGTACGGTGGAGATTTCCTCCCGTTCATATTAGCAAGCTAACAGCCTGATTATTCACCACACCTACTGATTGAGTTGGGTCACCTTGTCGCTCTACCTAAGAGTGATGGAGAGAGACAAAACAGAGGGACGGATTATCATTTTACTTGTATCTGTGGATTACAGAGCAATAGTTGCGCTCCTGGATGTTGATTGGACGATACAGTGTTCCAGTCATGCTAAAACCAACCATATAGTAACAGCTATGACCATCATCACATCACTGCATAGCACCCAGAGCGAATATTTTCGTTGCATAGCAACGTTTCCTTATATCAGAGACGACGTCCGATATTGGAAGAATAGCACTTAATGAATTTTCTTAATGTGATAATGTTTAATGAAAATTTGAGTTCACAATAATTGTATCGCATAGTGACCCGTTTCTAAAAGCAATAAAAACATTGAAACTCATTTCCTATGCGCGTCATGGCCCTTTAAGTTTGGTTTGTATTTTATTTTTATTTCAAACATCCCAAAGTTAGCTGTCGGATTTGGAATGTTGGAAAACGTTCACCAATGGGGGGAACACACTGATCCAACAAAACCAACAATTTGGTGGCTGTTTGTGTTTGTTGGAACAGCATAAACTAGCGTTTTGTCGTATTCACAAAATAGCACAGCCTCGTAAAGAAGAGGTGATCGAGACAAAACCGCAGGGTGGAAATGTTCCTCCCGCTCTGCCAGGTGATTTCCGAGTTGCTGAGATCATGAGCAGACCTATATAAATATAGCTAGTGTGGTTTATTCTGGCCATCTGTATGTGATGTATACAAGTACTGATGCAGTCAGACTGCTGTCAGATCAGGGCCCTGCAGCCAGCGCTTTTAACAGACACGCCACAGCAAAATGAATACGCTGTAGAACACGAGGTTTTCTTCACACTCTGATTACTCGTGTGGAAGTGCACGGCTCTGTTTGTTTGTTGTCGGCCGCAGAGTCTGAGTGTTCATCAGAAAACCGCAGCAGCCCAGCAGAGGGTATAATTTACAATGATTGCATTTGAATACGCAGTGACACACGCTCCCTCACGATCCTTCTTTCCTCGGCTTTCTGTTCTTGCCTCTTTCGTTCTCTCTGACTCTGTCACATACAGGTTAGGGCAAAGTGTGTTGACAGTCAACACGCTGCTTATAACGATGGGGATTGTGGGATTGTTCGGTATATTGACTGATCCTGTTCATTCTCACCTGCTTTGTAAGCACTCTTGAAGGACAGACATGTCACTGCCATGGTACGGTTGACCTTGTCCGCTGTTTAAAGTTTAAGATGTTCAAACATGAGACATTGGAGTTGAGAATTGTGTTTCTTTTATTTATGTCATGGTGAGGATCTTTTATTGATCTCTGATGTACCATCAAATTGTGTTGAGGGAAGGTACAGTAGACATGTTTGTATTAAGTCAATTCTTATCATTAAATCCTAACCCACCTCTTGACCCTATTATTTTGTACTGTAAAACATCCCAACTAGCAATTTTAGTTTGTAAAAACATTTCTTTAATGTTTCCATTCGGTAACAAAAATGTTATTTCTAGGATGTTCTAGGAATGTTTACAATCTAATTTTTTTCAGACTTTGTATTAATGTTATTGCTTAGTTATAGAACATTATTCAAACACAATTCTGTAATGTTTTTAAAATGTTCCATTAACTACTAGAGGGAACATTTTCTGTTAGCTGGAAGGACAAATGAGACATCATTCAGATCAGAGGTTTTATTATCATGTGGACAAACAAGTCCACAGACATAACCACACAAACACACGCTTTTGTAGCGTTTTTACAAACAAGGACGTCCCCAAAAGGAGGTTTTGCTCAGATTTGTCAGGTTTTGCTGTCTTTTGGGTACAAATTTTCCCCCAAAATATGATGGTACTATTTTTGTAATCCCACTCAGAGTCAGCTTAACTCGCTGTGTTATCCCATAATGCATTTTGAACACAAGGGGCTCGTGGCTCCTGAGTAGCAGGGAAAGCATATAAAACCTCCCGGTTCCACTTCCTTTTTTCCACTTTCAGTGCCTTTAAAGCAATCAGAGTTGAAGCAGGACTTCAGAGGGTAGAACTTATTATGGAGGTGCCTCCACTGAAGGTCTTTTCCATACCACGACACGCTTCTAAAGAGAAGAAAACTGGCCCGTGGCAATATCAGTGATTCACTGCCACTTCTTTCTCTTGCATCACAACACGAACGGCGCTTTTTGTCGTTGTATAATGCTGCTTTTCGGTTGTTTTCACGAAGATGTTAATCTCTAATTTGCTGCTGAAGGTCTTGACTTTATCCTGTAAAACGCTGCGGTGTCTTGATTCGACATCAAACGAAACGGATGTACCCAAACACACAAATGCAGAGTTCTTGTTTTTTCTCTGTTCCTCACCCTTAGCACACTTAACATGCAGCAGAGCAGAGTCTGATGGATTTAATTATGATTCCGTCCATGTGACTGTGTGAATGATTTCTCAACATTCCAGAATGCAAATAGCAGGAGAGCTGGGAATAGTGCATGATGGGAATCACATTGAGATGGGGGCAGGCAAAAGAGATGTGTGTGTGTGTGTGTGTGTGTGTGTGTGTGTGTGTTTGTGAGTGTGCTTACTTAACCATATATAGGGGACAAATCTGTACCCAAAAGTCGGCGAAACCTGACAAATCTGAGCAAAACCTCCCTTCGGGACCGTCCTTAATTTTATACAATGCTATAAAAATAAAGTTTTTTGAAATCTGAAAAACGCAGAAAGTTTTCTGTTAGGGTTAGGGTGTGTGTTTATAATTAGCTGTGTGTAAAACCAATAGAAGTCTATGGAATATCCCCATTTAGATAGATAGTGTGTGTGTGTGTGTGTGTGTGAGAGAGAGAGGGAGAGAGAGAGTGTGTTTGGGCTGTTGGGGGTATTGCATGTCTGATTAGTTAGAAATAGGTTTTGAAATGACAGATTAACTGGTTTAAGGTACGAGAGGAAATGGGCAGCCAAAAAGTGATAAAAATAGGATGTCTGACTCAGACAGGATGTGGGTGAAACAGGGTAATCGCGCCCATTTTGAACGCTAGAGGTGGAATACTGTAATAATTCAAATGTTGCTGCTGCATCCCGATCCTGCCAAAGATTACGGTTATGCTATTATACAGATATTTTTGAGACACTAATATACCAATAGATGTACAGTCACAATAATTTAATCCAATAATCAACAAAAATCACCACAAATATAGTTCATCCAACAGGATCTGCTGTAACTTCTTCTGAGGCCATGCAATAGCTTTGTGTGAGGAACCGCGCAAAAAGTTTCTCTCATATTTCCCTCCATTATTTATAAATGTCTTTAAAGCGTATTCTAGAGGTGTCAGGTGTTGAGCGTTCGAATGAGTTTGATGTTATTTATGAGAGTGTGTCGCTCATTACACAGATACTTTTCACTTTACAACACGTTTTGAGAATATGAAACAACAAAGCAATCAGATCGGCAGAGAGGTGACGGGCCTCATCACTCAGCACTAACAGATTTCAGATCGTCTTCTCTCTTGCATCATTTCCTCTGTATTATTTTCCTGTAAAAATCAATATCAACAAGACTTTTCAAAGCATGTTTTGATTTTAGTGTCAGTCTTTTCCTGACGACAGCATACGCATGCTAAGAGTTGAGTTTTAATAGACTTGGCGCCCCTCTCGTACATGCCATAGCTGATGTTTGTTGTCTTTTAGCTTTTTGTTTATTAGCAAACAGACATGATTCGCTAAACGCCCTCTGATCTCGCTGGACCCAGTCGCTGTGTACGCAGTCTAAAAAATGGCTTCAAAATTAATCCTGTTCACAAATAAAGGTTGAACACACAATGTAAAAATGACGATTGTAAATACACAAGTTAAGATGGGGGCAAGTTGTCTTTCGGGAAGTTGTCGTATAAGGGATGATAAATATATCCTGATAAATTCAGCTTTTGTGTCATTGCTTTTCCCCAGCTGTGTTCTTTTTACTTGGTTTACCGAGTTTATTGTGAAAAATGATTGTGAATATTCAGGGAGGGTTTTGAATACAATTATACCACATAATTATTTTAAGGTATATTTATATATTTGTAATACATTTACATTTTATATAGTGGGGCTTTTTTCTGTCATTTAAAATAGTCCTGCAACGTGACATCTATTTTTAAAAGTAAAAATATTCCATGTAGTCTGTCAATCTGAGTGAAAAACAGATGTGTAATCATTAAACAAGAAGGTTTACTCGATTTGATTGATTTTTGTGAAGATTATTCCATGTACTCAATCCAAAACGTCCCAGTTAGTTTGTTGTTTTGCTTCCAGGCGAGCTCCAGATGGATCTAAGGTGTTTGTTGTGTCTGAGAGTGAGATTGGTGCTTCCAAATGTCTGAACTCGTGTGTGGGCTGGATGTTCTAGTCTGTTCAAGTGAGAACATTTGCTTGTTTGATTTGTCTTGAGAACTGGTTTGTCTTTTGGTGTCCGGATGAGATCAGTCTGGCTCCTGCAGCAGGCAGATGACTGTGTTTTGATTAATTGTCCAACAATCATTTGACTGACTGCTGATCGCTTTGTTGGTGTTCCTAAAATGGTGCCAGACTTTTCCCGCTGTTGTGTGTTTATATAGTTAAATCCAAAGAACTGCATCCTCCCACTATCTCCCGTCTGTCTCTGATCCAAAACTTATCAACTGTTGTGCTGTAAAACAGAAGTTTTTGGACAGGTGCCCATGTAGAAAAACACGACGGATGTTTCATAAACATTATGCTTTGTTCTCTTAGAATGCCATATATTTGGTATGAAAGTTATAACGGTTTTTCTTCTGTAACTCGGATGGCTTTTGACTCTTTCTCATGGGAAGTTCTGAGGTTCTCAGGGGGCAAATCATGTTCTGTCAGACAGAAAGCCACAAGTGCACAGAGCAGCTCTGTCAGAGCTGGACAGCCGGAAAACAACTGTTCATTCCATCTCTGTCAAACCAGCAGTCATGCTGTTTCTCCAGCAACATGTTATTCAGGTATTATTTATGATTGCAATGATGACAAACCGTACAATTATAATCAGCATGTGAAAGAGGAGAGGTAATAAAACCCTAGCAGCCGCTGGGACTGCATCCCAGCTAACAATTTTAGGTTCTAAAAATGTTTCCCTAATGTTTCCATCATTTAAAAAAAATTTAAAAATGTTATTTTGAAAGTTTTAGGAACATTTGAAATGTCCTGTTTTTCAGACATTATATTACCGTTTACGCACGGTTATAAGAACATTATTAAAAAATATTTGAATTCTGTAACATTTTCAAAACGTTGCACTAACGACTTAAGAGTAACATTTTCAAAATTTGATACGTAAATCTACATAAACATTCTACTAACGTTACTGCGAGAACGTTTACGATAACTTTCGAGACGAAACTTTTCGAGAGCATTAGCCAACGTTCTGAGAACGTTCCCTGTTAGTTGGGATCATGGATGTGGTTATGTACAAATACACAGTCATTGCAGGAAGCCGTGTAAATAAAATCCAGACTGTCGTGCTGCTGAGAGGTGGATTGTATATTAGCTTGGCAGTTGTTCTATTTCAAGTGATTTATTTGGACACGTACAATTGGTATGGTCACATTTTGATGCCTAAATTAGACAGTAGTTTGTTCTGACTGGTATCACAGGTAGCGTTCCAGGGGTTTCCCAGCCCGCAGCGCTGTGATTTTACCAATCACATGCCATGAAATGTTACCACTGTTGTGCTTCTGAACAGACTGTGGGTCGACTCCAATAACAGTGATGATATATATATATATACACACACATTTATTCATATATATATATATATATATATATGTATATATAAAGATATAGATATGTTATATATGTGTATATATAATATATACACACATTACAAAAAGTGTTACCATATGTGTGTGTGTGTGTGTGTAAATACAGACACACACACACACACACACAGATATACACAATAGTACTTATTTACAGTGTAATCATATTATTCACAGTGCCCTCTGGGAAGCGCTGGCTCTCCTCACTAAGTCAAGAAGGACAGTGAGGCCAGAGGCCAGAGTGTCATTATGTGTGGCAGTCTGAGGGACGCCGTTAATATATTTTACTCTAAGCCTTTTCAGCACCAGGATTTATATTGTATTAAAGTCAGTACTGACACTGAGGTTGCTTCTGTCCAGGCGTCAACCTTGAGAGCAATAGCGTTGTCCTGTTCGCACAGCTCTCTCGAGGCCCAGAAACAAACAGAGGACATACAAACAAGGTTTGAAAGGTGTAGATTGACTGCCATCATGTGGCTCTCCTGTCCACTGGGTTTCTACACAGACAGGTGAAATTGATCTGGAGTGACTCCTCTCTGGAGCATATTAAGTGTGCTGGTCTACACATAATGCTGTTTACCATACTGTGTAGCAAGGAAGTATGCATTTTAGGATGCAGAGGCATTGTTATACAAATAGATAAGGGCTTATAAAGTTATTATAGTATTTAATCATGGGTTAAGGCCAGTTTTAACCCTGGTTTAGGCATCATTTGTCAGTTTTAAAGTGGGTTAGCGACAAACTAGGTTTTGCCATGCTAATCCCAAAATGTTGTGCCAGATGTAGTGTACAAAGTTATTTTTATAACCCAGGGTGAAGTATGAGCAGTGGGAAACAAGGGACAAAATAACGCTGAAGTGTGTTAATCCAGGGTTAAAAATGACCGTGGGACAATATTGTTTGTTTAAAAAGTTTTAAAAAAGGCACTTATGTTCTTAACTTTAAATTAATTTTGAATGAACTGTTCTTGGATCGGTACACCACCAGGCTAGATTTCCATGGTTCTGCTTCCGTTCTTCCACTGTTCTGTTTTCTGTTCCTGACTTCAAGGTAAATGGTTTCGCGGCAGAAGTCTGAAGGATGAAAATGAAAGTGAAATTCGAAACTCATTTTCTTGTGAGTGTTCAAATAGATTTGAGTTAAATCCTCTCTCGCTTCACTACAGCGCACAGCTGTCATATCCATCAAAGCTGTGGACAGGTTGAGATGGTAGGAGACTTTGCCCTCGACAGCCCCTCTGTGTTGAGATCTCCCGTGAGACTTCCTCTCTGACAGATGGACTTCTCACTGACCTCCACTGTCTGTTTCTGCTAAAGGCAGCATGGCCCAAATGTCACCTGTCCTTTCATAATTCATACAAACCTTATAAGCAAACAAATCTCATTTCAATTCTTCTTTTTAAAGTTTCAAAGTGTTTTGGAGTGTAACTTTAGTGATATCTGATGGATGACAGTGTTTCTGAAAAGATAAGCTGCTCTGTTTGAGGTAAGATGTTGTTAGATATTAGCATCTTGTCTTCCGATGACAGTCACAAAACCAATCATGACAAAGCTACAAAAACTGATTTAAAAATAACAGATTTTAACAATAAATATAATATGTATATTTATAGCTGGCAGGCTCCAGTCAAGGACTCAAACCAGTGTAGGTTGTAAAAACGTTTCTCTGAAGTAAAATATAAAAATTTAAAAAATGTTATTTTGAATGTTCTAGGAACATTGATCTTATGCATTCTAATGTTTTGTTATATAGCCTATGAGTTGGTCAACATGAATACATCAAGAAAGGCATGTTCCTGAATCAACATTATTGTTGGTCCTGGAACAACCTTTCAGATCAACCAATCAGAGTGCAGGGCTTGGTTTTGGGTCTGTGTTAGGTTTAGGCTTAGAACTGGCTTGAGGCTTGTATGTGAGGCCTGTTACTTCCCTCTTTAGGGGTAAGTCATGGTTAGGGTTTAAGCTATGTGTAGAGTTCAGGTTTGAACTATGTTTATTTAATATGAACAAAAGATGTTTATCCTGGAACACGTTACTAGGAAAAATCACAGTGACCCTATGAATCCTATGGAGTACTTTGTGCTCCTTTTTGTCGTTTTTGACATTTTCTGTTGTGTGGGAAAAACAGGACATTGTGCGAAGCAAATTTTCATTTTGGGGTGACCTGTCCCTTTAAAATCATATCGTTTCTTTCTCGGTTGGCCTCATTTTCTCTCTTGCTCTCTGTATACAGAGTCAGCCAAAGCAGTGAGCGATCACTGTTCGCACACGCCTGTGAGGTGAAAGAGTAAGAGTGTGTAAATCATCAAATGTGCTGTGCGTGAGGTTTTCGGCTGTGGGCTTTTTTTGAGGGGATGGCTTTTAGATTGTGTTTAGCTCACAGTCAGACCTTGTGAAATGTAGGCCGCACATGTCGCTTTCACTTATCCTCCTGTCTCTCTCTATCCTCTCCCTGCTTCTGTCCCGTCCCCTCAATCAAAAGACACAACATATATTTTCACTCTATACTGTTAGGCTATAGATTTCAGAGCTGCGTTCCTCTGTTTCTTGTATTTCAGATGGTCAAATCAATATCATCTTTACAGATAAGCTGCTTTTGCTGTTGGTGTGCCAAAGAACAAACATATATTTCTGCCACAATCCGGTGAGAAAACCCAGCATCAGATCTAGTCCATACAAGGATCTGGACAGTCACAGGTACAAAGATGCTAATCCAAACGGCATTGCTTTCATATCATACCAGACCTTTTCTTAAAACTACCTTCACTTTTTGCACTTGAAATTTAGTTAGAAACAAACCTGTACAGAGTCCGTTTTTCTGAAGTTTTAGCATAGGTTTAGTTTATTATTACAGGTCTGGAAGGCATTTTCAGAGGGGCTAGCTTTGAAAGCCCTCCCTTCAGAGCGCTCTCCAGAGCCACGCCCTCCTCCAATACGCATGAAAGCGTACATAGTTTGACAGGCAAGTGGGATATCTTATCCTTGCATTCGGACCGAATTCAATGATTGGACAAACATTTCATGGTCCTGCGTCATCCACAGAAGATATATATATTTGTATAAATATATATAGACTGCTTAGTGTTTGCTAATCAGGATGTGAAGAGACTTTCAACCAGCATAACAAAAAAATACTTAGGGAAAAAAAGTCATCTATCCTGCCCTATTTAAATAATGCTTGAAAATGATACATGGACTGAATACATTTTGTATCATAATGTTAAGAAGCACACCTATTGTTTTACATTTCAACCAGCTTTTATGGGTTGGTTTGATATTTCGTTATCTAATGCAATGACATTCAAACATTTAGTTTTGTGGCGCCCTGTATATACAGGAGATAACGTGCAACATAACAAACAGTTGTGTAACCCCTGCGTGGCATTTTGGCATTTCCAAGCATTTATATAAATAGATGAACAAGATGGAGACATTCCAGCTGTGTCTTTATCAGATGGCATCCGAACAACAGGACAAAAGAGCAGAGAAAACATTTCAGCCCGGGAGAGCTGACACTTAAAGCCCTTAGGCGAGCACTCTGGACGGATTTACCAGGCATAGAAATGTGAATTAGCAATTAAGGCTTCTAAATATGAAACGCAGCCCTTATATGAGGTATATTCTTCACGCTAGATGCCTCTTTATGCATGTTTTAGGTGTTTATCCGGTAGTATTAAACCTCAGCTGTTTTAAAGAGAACTTTCCCTCATTTGCATGATGCCAAGCCATCTGTTAAATGCCCGAAAGGTCAGAACTCTTGGCTACTTGAAAATAAAATTGTCTACGCTTGACAACATTCTGGGAATTAAACGCTTTTGTATTACCGTGGGTAGTCCTACATGTAGCTTCTCATTCAAAAGCGCCGTGGCATTTCGGAAGGTCACATGCTTTCACTTGCGTTTGAGGTCTGTATAAAGCAAACAAACATTTATGAATTAAGTCCGTTTAAAATTATACTAGTTTTAAAGCATTTCGTATTTGTGAAAATTTTAGATTCATAATTATTTATATTTGATGTGCCCTGACAAAGATGCTACAGATTTTCATGAGCCATAATAATTAGCCTAATTTATTAGCGTAATAATCCTATACCTTAATAATATTTATTATAGTCAGTCTAATAAATGCATTAAAAGGGACATGGGTAAAAACTACAGAGGTGTAGTACAGACTTTAGATTGGCCATTCAGATCAAGTACGGGACGAGATGGCTGTTTTATACGATCAATCTCTTCTTAACCTTAAATAACCCGCTACACTATATGAGGTGTGTACATACAAATCTACACAGGTATAGATGGAATGGTTTTCTGCTGTAACAAGTGACAGGATAGTGTGAGACTGAGGGTGAGGAGGCGTTTGACACGCGCAGTTATTTTTGGCACTGATTTATAGAATAACAATTCGATTAATTTGTTTTGGTTGCTCTGGGAAAAAAAATCAATATGCTGTTAACAGTAGAAAGACATCAGATATTTACACAAACTGATGTTTTAACTTCGTATTGGAGTTAAACCAAAATTTATGTATTTTATATAATAAAGTGTACGTTGTGCGAAAAATGCATTAAACATCACTTATGTCCAACTCTCCAAAAAAGCTGGTCAGCCAAATGATAAAAATATAAAACATTGTTTGTTTATTCTATGTGTTTTGCATTTTACGTGTATCTGTGAATTAAAAATGTCATCTGTTTGATCTTGCCTATAGGCCAAATAACCCTCTAAATTGGGAATCCCCAGAACCAGTAACATTTTTTACTCTTGGTAAGGGTTAATACCTGCAGGCCAGCGTTCAGCAACAATAGATCTCTACTACCACCCCCTGCCCAAACCAAGGTAGTACTACATTTGTCATTTACACGCAGAAAAGACAATGAATGATTTTAAGACTGGTAAATTGTTTATTCCTTTTTAAATTGAAGGTTTACCATTTTCTTAATTTTATAGAAAACGGAGGGGAAAAAACGAAACGGCCTTTTACAAACATTTACAAATAAATGACAAGTGACTGTACAAATATCAACTGAAAGAGTAAGACAGAAAAAAAGAGGAAGGGAGACAAAGTTGGATCGTCAGTAAAAACATCCAGTTTTCAGATAACTGCCATTGAAACTCTGTGCCTGATCAAAAATGACCTCAAAATTTAGGAGACATCGTCCCAGCTTCACCTCTTTCTTACACAACCGGCCCAAAGCATACAAGCATAATTAACAAATGTTATTTAACAAATTATTTTTTAAAAAAAAGGAACATTATTGTCCGTTTTAATTAGTGTCCGTGTGTGCGGTATAGGTGATGCTGTCAGGGAAAGCTAAGGCAGATTGTTAGCTGATGTACAGACGAGGAAGGGCTTAGGGGCGATGCAGTGAAAGGTCAAAGGTGAAGTGCTATTTTAGGCGCAGCGGTTCGAGCTGATCCTGGTACTCTGTGAAAAGTCTCTGGAACCTCAAGTTCTGACCAATCACGGGCAGCACCTCTGTCAAGAGATCTCTCTTTCTCAGACCCTGTAAGAGACGAATGAAAAATGGAAGACCTTTGGAAAAAAACATCGAAGATATCTTTCTAAAGATAAAGCTAAATGTCTTTGCTAAATGCCATTTTGACCAGTGCAGCAATATTGTGCTAAAAGGCACATAGCCATGATCTGTAAACCGGAATCTATATTAATGTGCCAAAAACACAAATTCATACCAAGACTGTCGGCTGCCAGGAGCTGCTAATGGATTTGTGAACTGGTCCCAGTAGATCTTGACAAAGCTCCCTCAACCTCTGCTCATAACCTGCAGACACACATTATTTTTAGGAGGAGGAAGCGGGCAGAGCGCATCAGCCGGGCCACTCTTCAATCTCACTCACCCTCGTTTACGAGAAAGCGTGCGTAGATGAGAAGCCAGTGTCGGTACTCGTTCGCTGAGAGAAGGATGAGAGCGGAGGACAGCTGGTTTTCCAAAAAAGCCAGAGTCATTCCCTGCTGTAAATGGTGAGGAGCGGACGAGAGACGAGATGCCAACCGTCCCGCACTGAGAGAGAAAGAGGAAGATATCGTCTAAAACACTCAATAAAACAACCAATCAGAAGGGCACATCCGTTATCCAATCACAGCAGAGGAGATCAATAGCGGTAAGCCAATCGAAGCGCAGATCTGCTGTTACCTTAGATTTCGGCCCTGTGTGAGGGCGAGTGGCCCCATGGAGCCAAGTGCATCCTGAGAGGACAAGCAGTTCCTGAAGTCTGCACACTGCACCAGAGAGTCCTGCTTGTCTGCAATCAGATTCCTAACAACAGACAAAATATCAGAGAGTGTGCCTGAAAACTCTAAATACAACTTTATATGTACTGTACATTTAATTCTTACACAGTACATTTAGTTCTCAACATATGTCCAGCCTTCTGTAGTATCTGGATGTGACAGATCAGCAGATTTATATTGTACAGTTACAGTTTCTCTCGTTGACTAAAGCTGAACCGCTAACAAAATGAATGAAAGCCTTTCCTGACAGGAGTTCTTCCTCAAAGAGAGTAAAGTGGGTCATTTATGAAGTACTCACCAGGCCTCCAATGATGAGTTGAAGCAGTAGGTTTTGCCGTTTGACAAACAGACCACAGCTACACCCTGCTGCGTCAACAGAGACTGTTGTACGGTGGCATCTGTGCCTGGAGCAGCCGGATATAAAAGCAACGACGATAAGGAAAATGAGTTACAGGCAACAGGGTGACATACAATGACGATACAGCATATTAATTTATAGAATGTTTGAATATATAACTGATTTCAAGTTTATTTTTAAAGCTGCCATCCATCTTGTAACTCATCTGTGTTTGAAACGTTAAATTGCATGTTACTTTACATACTTTATGCACGTTTGAGTCGAATGAAGCTAAACTGACAGTCAGATCATTATAATAAACTCACGGTTGCGAATCTGTGTTAAGGTAAGGAGAGAGTGTTGAACACTAATCTGTATGTGCTTGCTCTAACTGGTTTTTGTGTATTTCTAACATCAAAATGTTTTTTTTGGATTGCAGCTTTAAACAACAATTGATAAAACAAGAAAACAAATCACCTGATAAGATCGGATTCAGAGATTCGTTTTTGACCAGGGCTGTTTGTTTCTGAACATCCCTGCGGAAAACACAACGGCAGCATGTCTTAAGATCTAATGATCTTTGATTCCTACAATTCAAACATCAAGCAAATGATCTCCTGTGAAACAGATGAAGGGTTCGTACCAGACAGACACTGTGGCTGATGCGGTCAGCGCCATGACGAAATGGGCCGAGCAGTGCAGGGCGGACATGGCAGCGGGCAACATGATTGATGGAAAGAGTCTCCGCCCACACGCCGAGAAGACAGACAGCGTGCGGTCCTCACACGCTATGGCAACGACATCACTAATAAGACAGAGAGTCAGGAGGTGAGAATCAGAAGTAAAGCTGCGCGTTTAACCCTCGTGTCGTGTACCCACCTGCTTCCTGTGGCGATAATGATACGACTAGGCAGCAGGATGTCCCATTCTCGACCCTCTCTGCTCCATTTCAGCTGACTGAGACGAGCTCCGGACACCACCGAGACCTCGTTCTCCACTTCTAGATACGTGACAGCATCTGTGCCCACCTAAACACACACAACACAGGGTAAACGGGTTAAAGATTTTGGACCAAAATTTGGAGCTCCTGACAGTCAAGTAATTTAACCTATATAAGAGATACATGTTCATACGACCTGCCAAGATGATTAAGTGTAATGCAACACTAATATCTTTTGTGTGTGTGTGTGTGTGTGTGTGTGTGTGTGTGAAATGTCACACCTGAGTGCTAAAGGATTTCTGTATGGGTGGGGTGGGAAGTTTTAACACCACCACGGGTGCTGCTGAACGAGATGGTTCCTTTTCCACTGAGACTGGAGTCTAGAACAGACCAATCAGAAATTAGATGAAACAAAAAATGCTGAACTCTTATTCCTGATAAAAAAAAATCTAATTTACGTTAAGTCAATTCCTGAAGATGTTACACGCATCACAGATACTGTGTGTGTGTGTGTGTGTGTGTATGCATCACCTGTGGAAAGGGCTGTGATAGGGGCATCATCATTTTGGCATCTTTTCTTGGCCTTCCCTTCTTCCTCTTCTCCACCACCTCTCCTCCCTCCATCTCTCCTTTCCTCTTTGCCACTGAGAGCGATTTCACCATGACTTTGTCCTCGCTGTCACTGCTGGTTTCATCTTTTCCTTTTGGCTCTTTCGTGGAACTTGCGTCTTTTACCCTAAACAGAAGAGAAGCACAAATTAACTTCAGTTACATTCTTTTACTAAAAGCAAACTTAATATTTAACCAAAAACATGAACCTCCCCTCCCCCATGAAACATCTCTTCTCTTGATGATGCCAATCTGTCCCTGAGGGCGGGACTATATTGACTGTCCAATGAACAAGCAGTTTCTATCCCTCCAACTTCCAAGGAGCCAATTAATTTTTGAAGAACTAAATTAAGTCCCGTCCTACATTTTTTATAGGTCACCATAGGGACATGACTTTAAAGGAATGACTCATCACAGAGATTTCAGTACTGTTGTGGTTCTTCTCTCTTTTCCTGAAGAAATCACTCAAGTCAAAGTGTTCCAGATGCCAATGTCCAAATTTTACTGACCAATGCAGAGAAGCTGAGATGTCAGTCACAGAGGCCTACAGCTTCTCTTAAGTCTGATGCTCTCAGACTGACCCTGTATAGAAAATTCTTCAAAATCTCCTGAATATGTAAAAACACAAAAATACTATATTACCTGTCAAGTGGGGTGATGCCCATAGTGGGTGGCATGCTCGTGGCAGCGGGCGTGGCCTTTGACCTCTCTGTAAATCGTGAGTCCAGTGCTTTCATTGGCTCGATCTTGGAGGCGGATGTCAACAGCAGATTAGACTTCATACCAACTGAGTTTACACATGCAGCTCCACTGAGAGGGAAAAGGTCAGAGACAAAGAAATAAATGTGACTTTTACATACTTTTTTTAACTAATTGGGCTTCTTACAGGGACAATAAATAAAGGACAGCATTTTTATGGGGAGAAAGGAGTGATAATATTGACGTGATAATATTAACATTTTGAACATTGTGTGTACAATCACACTGAAGAACTTTATAAACGTGACCTGTATGAACAGTTTCCCACATGCACACCCTCACCCGTCTTTGTTCTCCTCTGTCGTTTTGTTAGGAGAAGTGGTGGAGGGCTCCTGGGAGGGTCGCACCCCGAGCGAGTTGGCCTGGCTGGAATCGGAGGAGATCTGAGGAGTGAGCTGGGTGGATGCGGATGACCCCGGCATGATGGGCACGCTGTTAAACAGTGCTGGCGAGAAGTCCCTGGATAAAGACATCAATCGCTGAATACATGCAGTGATACAGCTGCGGTGATGAAGTCATTTCTGAGGTGCCGTTGAGCGTTTGTTACCCCGTGTCGAGCTGAGCGATGCACAGAGGTGTGATTCTTCTCCTGCCGTCTGCGGTTCTGGTTTCCACCTGCTTCTTTAAGAGGTTCTGCCCAATCAAAACAAATGTCCTTTAGCCATTTAACTAACAGAGCAAATGCACAAACACCCATCATCTGTAACATGTGCACAAGTTCATAAGACCACCATATACAAATATTATGATTACCCCAAAATATCCAACCGATATTCAATCCCCAGACAGATTCATACAGAGGCGCAGAATTAAATGTCACACACCCACACGTTGTGGTTTTTGCATGTAATCTGCATGCAAATTATTAAATGTTACAAACCCACACATTGGGTGATGTGTGAATTGGTGTTGGTTGGTCTGCAAGTATTGTACATTACTGATAAAGATTCCTTGATCCACCACAAACATGGTTTATGGGGACACTTCCTGCCACTAAAAATCACCACTCAGACCATCAGAATGAGGACATTTTGGTCAGTCCTCACAGTCTGACACTGCTTTAAAGGGCTGTTTATTTAAATATGTTGTCAACAAGCTGAGACTACTATGGTGTTTTGACCCATATCTTTCTTCTCACCTTCCTGATGTCCTCCAGGGACTCTCCGTTGAGCACGTTGGTGAGTTTGGGTGTCTGGTTCTCCGGGCCACATCCCTGAGCTCCAGCAGGGTTTTGGTTCCCCCGGCGTTCTTGTTGATACTTCAGCATTTCTGGGTTCTCAATGATTGTACTGGAAAGCTGCGACTCTGTGATGGCCAGACTCTTTCCATAGATGTTCTGATGAATTGTGTTCTGTAGAGACGGAGAAACACATTTTAGTTGCCGCTTATCCATTGATTCTTCCTGCAGTTATTCTGGCACAATGGTGACAGTTTTTTTGAATCACAAACCTGCAATCTTTCATTTATGGCACTTCTTAGTCACTAAACTCTGTGTGTCCTTGCACACAAATACCTTTTCCTCCTCAGTCAAGGGATCTCCTAGCTCATCCTGAGAGAAGTCCAGGAAGGCCACGGTTCCATCCATGGAGCACACCAGGAGTCCCAGCCCATTCAGGGTCCTGACAGGTACAGAGACGAGCTTTCATTAACATTTATGCATTTGGCAGACGCTTTTATCCAAAGTGACTTACAGTATCGAACCCACAACCTTAGCACTGCTGACACAATGCTCTACCAATTCATCCACAGGAACTCAAGAGTTTACAATACTATCAAGACCCAAGATCAGCATCATGAAGTGGACACATTTATCATCACACTGTGGTTCTATACAAACACTGCGTCTTACCATGTAATATCCATGATGGACTTATCAAAAAGGTCATGGATGACCACCAGGGGGCGCTTGAGTGAGGTGAGCTGAAAAACAATAGCCGACAAGTAATTGTATAGTGATTCATCAATGTCATATTTACAATCACAATTTACACCCGTACAGTATGTGACCAGTATCAAAGAATATTCTTTTCTTGTATAAGCAAAAAACATTTGTGAAAAAAAAAT
>JAZGTJ010002647.1:0-11013 GCA_036877575.1 Botia almorhae
ACTGGTAACCTTAAAGCATTTTAGTATCAACTTAGCTAGGTATTTAAAGCCATCGAAACAGTACATAACGTTACACAGCGTACGTTAGGTCCGAAAAAGGATTGATAAATTGACCCCGCACATTCAGAACATTTACACCAGAGCAGAACAGAAGCTTAGTGAACAATTTCACCGTTTGGAAAAATATAGTCTTAACATTACAAAATGTCAAATAAACCAAGCCAATCACCAGTATTTGATCCGGGCACGTTAAGGATGCTGCATGTTTTCTAGCTTACTGACGTTGACAAGATTATACCCTTGGGTATCGAAATTTGGTACCGAACGAAAATGATTTTTTCTAAACTCGATAGTATCGAGACGATTCGGTCGGTGCTTAAAAAGTATCGAACTCGATACCCAGCCCTAATTACTGAGCCCCCCTACTCTGCCCATGTGCCAGCCTTTGTTGGCCCTAAGAGCGGGCACATGGGCCAACTTCAGTTTTTACGTTTTTGAGCATGTTAAGGGACCCAAAGGCCATGAAAACCTTGAACAAAATGTATAGCTGCAGACAGCGATGATGGGCACAAGCACTACACCGCCATCCCCACTTTGTGCTTCTCAGAATATAATGCATAATTGTCACATACATTTCACTTCATAAATAAATGAGGACTATTTCAATGTCTGTTTTAAGACATTAAAATTTTTTTAAATACAGCCTCAAGTCATTTTGGTGTGCTCGCCTTAGAATTCGTTGACACAGTATCTGAGAACCAACTGATCAATCAAAAAGCTTTTAATAACTTTTTGTTACAAAATCGACATGCTATATAAGAAATTTCATAAAGATTGGACAAGTTGTGAAGGAGTTGTTTAAAAAGTAAGTTTTAAATAAAAAGACAGGAAGTATGATAATTTGGTATTGTCAGATTTCTCTGTAGGAAAGCTATGAGGATTAGAGATTTCCTGTAGCTTAGTGGTTAGAGCATGGTGTTAACAACGCCAAGGTCATGGGCTCAATCCCAGGAATTGCACATACTCAGAAACAATGTACAGTATAATGCAATGTAAACTGCTTTGGATAAAAGCGTCTGCCAAATGCATAAATGTACATGTAAATGTAGGACCTGCAAAAGCGTACATGTAAATGTATTTTTGGCATAAAATCTATTGCAGGGCTGGCAAAATCGCTAGCCGACGTCCCTATTGTGTCATCCAGTCGGGCTACCAGAATGTATTTTTGCCCTGCCCATCGGGCTATCTTATAAGGAGACAAAATATATTGCAATGCTTTTGCAATCTCTCACAAATTTGGTCGGGTAATTATGTAGTGTGTAATTTTCGGTCACCAGGGAGTCACTATCAATATGTGGGGTATTGAAATTGCGTTTAAATGCACGCTTACTTTTAACTTTCAATTCAGGTTGCGCGATCAGTGACGCTCGTCCTGTTAGCCATTAATGTCCTCACGTGGCAAGTGAAATCTCCCGCAGCAAGATTCAACATGTGATAGACAGCGCATGCGCAGTGGAGAGAATTGTGAAAATCACTGATAGTTATGTGTGTGAAAATAAGATGCACACGGATTTATGCAGGTATTTCAGTTCTGTAGTGGAGACCGATTCACAGATAGAGAAAGCTGATGAAGGAGATGATATGCCCTCAACGTCGAGTGGCATTTTCTACTCTGTGACATTTCCTTATATGCGAGTTGATATTTCAGATTCAGAAACTGACACAAGACTGAATTATGTTCTATATTGTTTTTACAAGTTCATATAAATTTTAGTTTAGTTAGAACAAAATATTTGTATTGATGATTGTAATTTGATTATTTTATACAATTGTTGTTATTTGTGTATTGAAAACGTCTCCTTTACAGTATTCTACTAAATTCTATCTCTATCTAAAATACAGCATTTTATGTCAAAATTCAAATTGGCCAACACCCAAAATAACAGACTAAGGAAAATTGAATATTGTTCGACTTACCATGCCTTTAATCCTAGGAGAATTCTCATATTTTTACGACAAAGCATTTTCAAGTTAAAAGCAAAATATTTTTTTTTCTTATCTCTGTACCAGTTGTTTGTAACAGAACTACGGTATCTTGTTAATATCTATCATCTTTGGGCCTGCTCATTGAATTAAATAATTCATTATTATATATACTTAAAATAAATAAAGTCTTAGGCGGGGTTTTAGCAACAAAAGTGTTTTAACTAATGGTGGGTGACAGATTGATCAGGTCATTAATTAAGGTCATTGTTACACTACTGAAGCAACTATACAACACTGTTTTCCTCTTTGAAAACTGCAAATTTCGGAATAACCTAAAGAATCTGCATCATTCCTGTTCCATTACAATCAATAAATTAACAATTAATAAACAAATTGGCAGCAAAATGGCAGCAATGGTGATAAAAACATGCTGAATAGTTAAACAAAAGTAATGAATGGTGAACAAATAAATGACACAAGGTAAAATGTTAACACACTAAAGGGTGTTGCCCACCATTAGCCCATTCCAACAACCAAAGCAGGACAGGACACTGCCGCAGTTCTGAACACTCAGCCCCATCATGACCACTGCTCTTTTCAGATCCTCCCAGTGCTCTCTCCAGACACTGACAGAATTCTAAGTTCTCTCTCCAGACAGCTCCAGAATTTCCAGTACTCTCTCTGGACACTCCCAGAATTCCCAGCCCTGCAACTTCAGACTGTTCACCAGCACATGGTCCAAGAGGAACTAAGGACTTTATTTCCTATTAAAGCAGCAGATAATCCATTAGCAAGACATCACATTAGGCGAGTTGCTGAAACAGTACAAATCCAGATTCGACGGTGGGTCTTCAAAGCATGTGAGAACCAGTGTGTGTTTATGTGCGCATGTGTGAGAGAGAAAGATAGAGAGAGAAAAATGCTGACACTCCCATGTTTGCTGCATATGATACACACACCTCAAAACATTTAACTGCAATAAATATTAAATAAACATAAATCACCAGTTGTAAGCAAAAATGTACATGTTTGTATGTGTGTTTAAAAAAGAAATTAGCCTATAATCATAAAAAACTCATTCGCTTTTCTCAAGCTGTTCTCCCTTATAATGTACTCCTCAGCTTAGCTTTCATCTTAAAGGGAACCAGCACATTTATCGACTGCACCAAAAGCCAAAAGCATGTGGGGTTAACCCTTGAATTGCTTGAGCACAGTGCTTTCAAAGTAGCATGTGTCTCTTCAGATGCTTGAATACAGCCATGCATTATTTAAACTGCTGAACAACTGTGAATGCTTATTTATTGCAGTCTCTTTCCCACATGCATGCACACACACACACACACACACTAACACACACACGCTGCACAAGCTCACCTCAGTAATCGTACTACACAATGCTAAGCGGAGTATTACCTGTTTATAATCGTGCTCTTCTGAGGTGGTAATTTGTGCTTCATCTAATGCATGCAGCTATTAAGCTGCATGGGACAGACGTAATAGATTTTTCGGGTCAGTTTGTTTCTTAGATTCTTCTTTGTTTCTTAGATTTTCTTAGTTTCTTGTTTTGCTTTGATGCAATCTGCTTTTGCCCCCAGTAATAGTTAGTTTAGGGGTGGACCTTTATGTTTGCTTTTTTTCTAATAATCAGACAGTTTTCTACAAATCACATAGTACGAAATAATATGAAATTACCACCTCCCAAAATAGTTATGTTTTCCTGATCAGGTTGTATTATGTAATAACTATGTAATATGTACACACCACACCATACAATCACAGAACTGCATAAAATATGATGGGATATACTTTTTCAGAACATTAACATTCTACTGTTATTAGCTGATTAAGAATTTTTATACTGCGGTGTGACTCATTCAAAATATGTAAGTAAACTAAGAATAAACTGATTTTGTCTTTACATTTACATACATAATGATTTCCAGTTTGCTGAAGAACAACACATACAGTGGATAACATAAATGTAGGTCTACTTCAATCACAATAGCATAAGTCAATAAAATAAAACGCCCACAATACAACACAATACACAACATCCACATCTTTACTGTCATTGAGAAATTAATGCCACTGGCCCATTATCATTACCCTCACATTTTATGGCCACACAATTCTCCATCTGTGGAGAATTCATGACATTTTACAATTTCACTGTAACCTTTCATATTCTCATATTAATACATTTAATAATGCTTTCAATACTTTCCAAGCGTTTGATGCTCTCAAATCCATTCCACAAAATTCTGCTGATTTACCTAATCATATACTATAACTGTGGCCTTAGACAATAATTAATACGGCAATTATTTTAATCAGTTATTACAAGCAAGAAATCTGTGATTGATGATTGATGTAGCTTTCCTGTAGCTCAGTGGTTAGAGCATGGCGTTAACAATGCCAAGGTCATGGGTTCGATCCCAGGGATCGCACACACTCAATGTATAGTAATCAATGTGTAGTATAATGCAAGGTAAGTCGCTTTGGATTAAAGCGTCTGCCAAATGCATAAAAATGTAAAATGATAATAATTGCTGTTAAGGCTATAATTTTTGAAGAATCAGAACATATAGCTGCATTTCAAATCACTTTCTGGGAAATCAGAAAATGCTGAACTGCTATTAAACACTTCACCAGTGTAAAAATGTACAGAAAAAAAATTGTGGTCAAGTACCATTTTCTGTATTTGTGTTCATTATTAATAGCTTCTGCTGATTTTGTCTGCTCAGTTTTTAATATCCTCTAAATGACACACACACAAATTCACAATAATGAGTTACATTTACATTTATGCATTTGGCAGATGCTTTGATATAAAGCAACAAGAAACAAGTTGACAGAAGGACTATGGTACTGGTTAATACAACCACACAACTTACCGTACAGTACTTAATGCAACACAGCTTCAGTGTATGCCTTTAAGACCTTTGAAACAAAGCGCTTAACAGGATCTTCCAGTCCAAAACAAGACAAAACTTTCTTGTCAAAACATCAATATTGCACCAAAAGACTATGAATCTTTTTCTGCAAACTGCCAAGAAACCCAAACTCACTGTCAGAAAAATATGGCTATACACACACACACACACTATCCTGGATCCAAACACCAGCTGTGTAGAAACACCAAAGACCTACACAGCATACATTGAGTTCAGCTCTCCTCAACAAATGTGAGCCATTAAAATAAGCACATTCCTTAGGACCCTCCCTTTGTAAACCTCTCTCAAGACATGATACATCACTGCAGACCACTGCCAGACATTACATAATCACAATAAATCTTTTATTTCTCATCATGGAAAAGGGAAGGATCATAACTAAGAGTGTGTCACTCAGATTGCTCAGCTGAAGTGTTTCAAAATAATTTCTGTAAATGACACAAGTTTGCAGCGTTATTTTACTGCATACGCATCATTTTATATATATGCATGATTGCATGCGGTAAATTGTGTGCCAAAAATATTTAAAGTGTAAATGTTATAATATACAGTACATTCAGAAAGTATTCAGATCCCCTTCAGTTTTATCTTTTTTTGCAGCCTGACACTACAACCATTTAAATTCATTTTTGGGAACCATTGGTGGACAGCTATTTTCAGGTCTCTCCAGAGTTGTTTAATACGATTGTTTGAAGTCTCTGGCTGGGCCACTCTAGGACATTCATAACGTTGTCTCACTCATGTCTTGTCTTGGCTGTGGGCTTGGGGTCTTTTTCATATTGAAAGGTGAACCTTCAGCGCAGTCTGAGGTCCTGAGTGCTGTGAAGCAGGTTTTCATTGAGGATATCTCTGTACTTTGCTCTATTCATAACATAAAGAATGACTCTGAAAACCTTGACAGCGCAACAGAAAACGTTAACTCCCTATTTTCTAACACCTTAGACATACTGTAGTCGCTCCTCTACGGTTAAAAAAGATTAGGGACAGCAGTCCAACGCCGTGGTATAACGAGCATACCCACGCTCTGAAAAGAACAGCCTGGAAAATGGAACGCAACTTGAAGTAAACAAAACTAAAGGTATTTCCAATAGCATGGAAGGAGAATGTTTCAAATTATAGAAAGGCCTTAAAAAGCTCCAGATCTGCCTACATTTTGGAAGAAAATAAACATAACCCTAGATATCTATTTGCACAGTGGTAAAATTAACCAAGGATAAAGCGTCATCTTCCTCTGACAGTTGTCAATACCATAATAGTGATGATTTTATAAATTTCTTTAATAACAAAATAGACACTGCAAGAGAAGAAAATCATTAACAAGCAACTATCTTCAACACAAACAAATCAGATGGTGCATCATAACCTGCCCAAGGAGCAACTCCAGTCATTTTCTATTATAGATAGGGATGAACTGTCAAAAATGATCCTATATCTACCAGGTTGCTGAAAGAGATGCTGCCTGAAATTATAGACCCTCTACATAGTATTATTAATACATCATTGGTGTTATGGTGTTACCCCTTATTAAACATTGGCGTTACCCCTTATTAAACCACAGCTTAATCCCAGGGAACTAGTAAACTACAGACCCTTCTGTAGTTTTTATTTACCTTTTATATCGAAAATACTGGAAAAGGTGGTGTCTTCACAGACTTGCTCTTTCCTGAAAAGAAATGTTATCTATGAGAATGTCCAGCCATAGGATTCAGGCCATACCATAGTACAGAGACTGCTTTCATCAGAGTTACTAATGATCTGCTTTTGTCAGCCGATCGTGGCTGCATCTCTCTTCTAGTATTACTCGACTTTAGCGCAGCCTTTGACACTATTGACCACAGCATTCTACTAAATAGGCTTAAAAACTACGTTGGCATAAATGGAACTGCACTGGCATTGTTTAAATCATATTTATCTGACTGATTCCAGTTTGTTGCTGTGAATGAAAAGGTCTCGTACCAATCAGAAGTCCAATATGGAGTACCACAGGGCTAAGTTCTTGGGACCCTATGTTTTACCTTATACATGCTACCTCTGGGAGCAATTATTAAGAGACATGGAGTTAGTTTCCATTGTTATGCTGATGATACTTATTGGACAAAAACCCTCCACACGGAGCAACATAGAACACTGCCTTACTCTGGATGGATGCTCTATAGAGCCTGCTTCCTTAGCCAAAAATCTGGGTGTCATTTTCGATAACAACTTGTCCTTTGAAAGCAATATTTCCAATATTTGTAAAACTGCGTTTTTTCAGCTTAAAAATATATTGAAACTACGACACATGCTCTCGAAGTCAGACATTAACAAACTGATTCATGCATTCATGACATCGAGACTCGCTTACTGCAACGCCCTACTTGGTGACTGCCCTGCAAGAGTAATCAAAAAATTCCAGATGGTTCAGAATGCAGCAGCCAGAGTTCTCACAAGAACGAACAAGTATGACCATATAAGCCCAGTTTTGTCAACTCTACACTCTCTGCCTATCAAGCATCATATAAATTTTAAAATCCTGCTTATTACCTACAAGGCCCTGAATGGTTTAGCTCCTCAATACTTAAGTAAGCTGCTCTCCTATTCTCGTATTCGTCTTCCCAGTGCTGTCCGGGAGGCAGATACCCTCTGTCTTTTTAAATCTAGACTAAAGACCCACCTCTTTAATCTTGCCTACACAGTCATATGGATTTATTACTCAAATCCTTTATGGGATTATTAGGCTGCATTAATTAGGTAAACCGGAACCAGAACACTTCCCACAAGAACAGATGTACTGGCTCCACACTAAATCTGTCTGTCTTTCATTTCCCAAGGTCCTGTAGTCAGCTGGATCCAAACTCTGAGACCAGATAGTGGGGACTGGATAAAATGACCCTGAGACAGATCATCAGGATTTGACAGACTTCTTTAATAAACCTACAGTTATTTACATAGCAACTTTACATACGTTATTTACATGACAGCTTTTTTTTGTTCCCTGCTTAGTCACAGCAGTGTGATGTTATGGTTACAATTAGTAATATTATGCCTCACCGCTTTTTGTTGGCACGATCTCTCAGTGCCCAACATATTATCAAATATAACTGGAACCATCAGTTTTCCATCAATAATTAACTATAACTTACCAAAATCAACTCTGTTTGTATCTAACACAGTTACAAATTGCAGCTTTAATGTGCCAGAGGAGAACTGGATCTCCTGGTCGAGCCTGGCTTCTCCCAAGGTTTTTTCTCCATCTATACATCATCGGAGTTTTCGCTCCTTGCCACTGTCGCCCTGTTGGCTTGCTTGCTAGGAGATTGCTGACGTCTAACTTAGCCTAGGGCTTTGTAAATTGTAAACGTCTAATATTTTATCGTATATATTTTATGTATGTATGTATGTATGCTACTTTTGCATGTTATGTAGTTCATGGTACTATTGCACATCCCTTATACCCCTGTCCCATAAGATGTTGTCTATTATATGCCATCCTTATGTAAGCTGGAATGCATATATTTTGATTAACAATTTTGTGGCTTTATCGGTTCAGTCAGCTCTTTGTTCGTAAACACACTATAGGCCTAGTATACATAATTAGTCTTATCCAACACATATTATTTGCAATAATACCATTAACATCTTCGACATTTGTTCTGTGTTTTTATTCCTTGTTTCTCTGTGTAAAGCTGCTTTGAAGCAATGTAACATTGTTAAAAGCTTTATATAAATAAAATTTAATTGAATATTCAGCTTTCCCTCAACCCCCACAGTATAATGCTACCACCACCACTCTTTACTGTTGGGATGTTACTGGGCAGGTGATGAGTGGTGCTTGGTTCCATTAGACCTAACAGGTAGAACTGAAGCCAAAAAGTTCAATCTTGGTTTCATCATACCAGAGAATCTTGTTCCTCAGTTTGAGAGTCCTTCAGGTGCTTTTTTGCAAACTCCATGCAGGCTTTCATGTGTTTTTCACTAAGCAGTGGCCTTTGTCTAGCCACTCTGCCTTAAAGCCCAGATCGGTGGAGGGCTGCAGTGATGGTTGTCCTTCTGGAAAATTGTCCTATCCCCACACAGGATCTCTGTAGCCCAGTCAGAATGACCATCAGGTTTTTGGTCACCTCTCTTACTAATACCTTGTTCCCCCATTACTCTTGGAAGGGTCCTGGGTGTGCCAAACTAATTATGGAGTCCAGTGTGTTCTTGGGAACCTTTGGTGCAGCAGAATGTTTTTGTAGACTTCCCCTGATCTGTGCCTTGAAACAATCCTGTGTCTGAGCTCTGCAGGCATTTCCTTGGACCTCATATCTTGGATTTTGCTCTGACATGTACTGTACAGAGAGGTGTGTGTATTTCAAAATACGTCCAATCAATTTAATTTACCACAGGTGAACTTCAATTAAGGTGTAAAAACATCTCAGCAATGTTTAAGAGAAATAGGAGGCACCTGATTTAAATTTCAAGTGTTGTTTGAAAGGGTCAGAATATTTATGCCAGTGTGATATTTCAGTTTATTCTTTTTATTAAATTTACAGATATTTTCAAAATTCTGTTTTCACTCTGTCATTGTAACGAAGACGCGGAGGCAAGAGGATCCAAATGCAGCATATTTAATGCAAAAACAGACAGGCAGGGGTCAAACACAACAGCAACGTTTCTATCAGAGGTGAGGCAAAAACCACAACGATAAACGGGCAAGGGTCGGGGCAGGCGGCAAACAATCAGAAACCAGTACACACTCACAGTTCGGGGCAGGCAGCAAGTAAATCCAAAGTCCATAGACAAAGCGTAATCCAAGAGGCAGGCGGAGAACAATCCAAAAACCAAACATAATCCAAAGGGCAGGCGGCAAACAATCCAAAAACCAAAAACAATCCAAAATCAAAACCAGAAAAGCAGTTGTAAAGTAATTGCTCTGAAATGCAAGCTAGAAAGACAATACAAGACATCGCACAGTCCTAGCGTTAGTGTGTTTAAATAGTCCCGGTTTAGATCATGTGTGCCAAATCGGAAGTAACCCCATTGTCTGCTGGGAAATGTAGTCAATACTCTGGTGAAGGTTCCCTCTGCTGGCGCAGCGGCGGAGGAGGGGCGGGAGCCTCCTCCGTAACAGTCATTATGGGGTACGAGTGTACATTAATTGTAAAAAAATGAATTTAAACAATTAAACAACACAAGATGGCGCCGGTGAAGTCGGCTGCCGTCACGACTGCTCTTACCACTTTTTATTTGTTTTGGTCTTTTAAACTAAGTTTAGTTACACACATACCGGCAAACTTCTCAACACTCTTTTTTCTATTGGTGTACAATGTACTCACAATTCAAAGTTTTTGACCCCGGATCCCAGCTGGCCAGGAGAGATCCTGAGGGAGAACAAAGGACATGACCTGAAGCGGCGCCCCCGAGGGAAACGAGCCGGCGTCAGGAACAGGTTGAGAGCCCGTGCACACCGCACTAGTGTTGCTTTCGTCAACGAAAATTATGACTAAATATCGTCGTCAACGAACCTTTATCACGTGACGAAAACGAGACGACGAAACGTAAATGCTGGCCATGTGACGATGACTATAATTCAATGTATGATGCAAAATCGTTGACGAATAAAAACGAGACTAAATGTGGTTTACAAAATAAAAACTATGCTAAAATGTCTCTTTATTTTCATTGACGAAAAGAAATGTTATAACGTTATTTCGTTTTGTTCAGTCGTCTCGCTTCATAGGCTGCATCACAGACATATACAAATGCATGTTTATGCTGCATTAGGTCGCACTGTGTATCGCGACACTTGATCGATATCAATAAAAAATGTGTTCGACAAAACGTTCAATATTTTTTATTCTTCATCGGAAGAAAACAGAGGTTGCGAAGCAAGTTTGGTTGCATTAACAAAGGCACTCGCTCTCTGGTAACCAAGCAACGTAGGGAGTGACACGCTAACAGCCAATCATGTAACAGTATCAAGTTTGGTTACGCCATATCGTTGTCTCATGCTGGTCTGCTGGATTCCTCTTCATAAGCAGAAAATGAGCACCGCAGCGAGCGAGGAAATTGTAAATAAAAGAGGAAAAGTCAGCTCGCCAGTATGGCAGTT